>VZTN01019905.1:562661-590249 GCA_013400515.1 Erpornis zantholeuca | reverse complement strand
TTAAAGGGACAGGCGCCCGAGCGCCTTAAAGGGGCGCAGTGCCCGCACCGCCCGTGTCACCGCCGCCGGGACCCGCCGGCCTCGCCGCGCACTGCTCCCGAGGGATGTGCCCCTCTGCTGGCCTCTGTAAACGGTGTGCATATGTGTATGGTGGGTACTGTACGCATCTCTTTGTATCCGCGAATATATTAAAAATATATATATTTTTACATATATTCAACGAGTTGTGTACGGTATGTATATATATATGTGTATGTATATACAAGATATATATTTTGTCGTATTTGTCAATATACATATATATATTCATTCATATATATATTCAACGAGACGTATGATACATGCACATATATATGCATAGATAAGCGTATACTGTATCAGCACACGTTTGTCCAGCTGATATTTTACTTTTTGCTCTGGGATCACTAAAATGTTTCCCCTGGCAGCCACAGGTTGGAAGTACATGCATTTAGCTGAAAAGTATGTGATAGCTTCAGATAAGCCATAGAAATGTCAACTCCTTCTCAGCCTTGATCCTTCTACACCCGCGGTTCCAAAGGACAAACCACCTGGAAAATCAGAAGTCATTTGTGTATAGCCTCTAAAAGAATGGGAGAGGCACAAAGAGGGGGTTGTATGATGTGTGCTGCCTCCCATGACATTAAAGTGCTAGAAATAAATTGTTTTCAGAATCAAATCCAATCTTCTCCTTTTCAAAGGAATATGCTTCTCTGCAGGGTCCTCTCCAGATTTGTCAGGTTCATTTCATCTGTCCAAAATGTGATATCTTGTGTGGTTTTAGACACAATTCTTTGACAGTAGGTCTTCCTCCCTGCTCTCCTTACAGCTTTGAAATCCACATGATATCTACAGCCAGTCCTGTGCTAGCAAGTAGTATGTATGGCTCAACAGGAGCAAGCCTTTCAAGTGATAAGAATAGGGGCTGGAAGTACAACATCCCCACCAACATGTTTGGGGAGTTTTACTTTGGGTTATGTCTTCCTTGGCCCTGTGGACTGCACACCAATTAGTGGTTGATGTGCATGGGGTGTGCCCTATGCACATCTTAGCACCACCAAAAAGGAATCTCGTTTGCACACCAAGACTGTCCTGCAGGACAAACCCAAGCCCAGCAAGCAGGGATTGCTGGAAGATTCATTTTGAAAGCACACTTCTGGCATCCTGGAAGGTTAAAACAAGACTCACCTGCTATTACCAAATGCCAGGCCTATGTGTGCTCAGTATGATCAAAGGTTAGCAAGAGCACTTGAAGAGAGAGATGGAGAAGGCTATGGGGCAGAATCCCAAATTGCTTTCAAGAAGAAGAGATGGGCAATGCTGCTCCTAAGTAAAACCAATAGACCCCACAAAGACATGGAGAAGGGGAGTGTAGGCATTGAGATTAAGGAATGAACAGAAATCCAAAAGCCATCACAGATTGAGCAGTGATGAAGACATGAAGTAGTTTTGATTTATAAACATTTGCAACAAGGTTTTGGGGTATGCCCATGACACCAGCCTATGATACCAGCTTGACCTTCTAGTTCAGGACAGGGACAGGGAAACACTGCTCTGTAAAAGAAGCCCCCACGGCCTCCCTTCTGAGGCTGAGCAGCTAGAGCAGCCCCATAGGCAATGCACCCAGGGTCATCGCTGATGCCTGCAGGGACAAGAATCACTACAGTAAAATGTATCCTCTCTTCCCCTCTAAAATGTCTTCCCCTCTTTCTCTTTTCCTGGGAACACAGTTAGTTTTCCCTGTTCCTGAGCTGCCTTCAGACTCACCAAGACTCTTGCAAAGCAGAGCTCATCGTTGAACCTGTTCCAACACTCTGATCTACTGAAAATGTGGTGGGATCATTTGCACCACATGGAGACAGCCTGTTGGAGGCCATCAGAAAGCATCTTCTGTGACTCAGTCATAGTTTGCCATTGCTTAAGAGTGCAGCATGGGTGCCCCTTCCACCTGCAGGTACAGAAGGAGACCTCACAGAGCAAGATTTTCTACATCTTAGACCCAGCACAAAGGAGATGGAAGGAAAAGTTGGATGGCCCTTTATCCCTTAGAGTCCCAAAAGACTGTGATGCAACTGGAAGGACCAGAAGTGGCAGTGGTGGCAGAGCATCCAGGACAACCACAGCTATAGTTGTTGGTGGATAAGTATCCTGCTGGAGCCACAACTATTTCTGTTTGCAGGCGGAAAGCAAAGGGTCTGATCTAAAGTCAACAGGAAAAGAAGCAAAGTCAATGGACCCCTGCAAGTGAAGAGTAAATAATTTGGCAACTAGAACTAAAATATCAGGAGGCCCCAATAACTCTTGGAGAGATGAGAGAAGCAAATAGTAGAGCTCCTGAAAAGGCTTGTCCGGGCTCTGCATCCTTCAGCCATTCTGAACACCAGTACTCTGCTGAAGGTCCTAGGCCTGACAGGGACCAGTGACAAAACGGAGGTCTCTGCCTAACTATTCCCCATCCTAACTTTGGGAAATTCATCATTTCTTTCCAAGTGCAGAACTTAGCACATGCTTTTATTAAATGGTGTTCTACACTTTCAGGCTATTTCTCCCATTGATCAAGATAATTTGAATTTTATCTACCAAATCCATTGCAACCCCTCTCAGGTTAATGTTGTCTGCAAATTTTAATAGGCCAATTTTCTAGTCCACTGTATAAAGTACTGAAAAAAACCCACTAATAGCACACTGAAAACAGATCTCTGCAGGACTCCTTGATATTTCTCTTCAGATAGACAGCATAGCATCAAAAACTAATCTTAGAACTTTCCAATCAGCATCAGACTCTCCCAAGTGTGATTTCAGTAAATCCAGTTTCCCATATTTCCTAACGTGCTTGTTAAATTGTCAAATGAAACAGAGTAAAAATCCTACCGAAATCGAAATATTTAACATCTTTATTTCCTTGTCCATAAGGCCTATTAGTCTGACATGAAAGCTTGGTTTGGCTTGATTTTTTTTTTTTTTTTTTTTTTTTTTTTTTTTTTTTTTTTTTTTTTTTGCAAATGGAAAATGTGAGTTGTCTATGTAATGTTTATTTTTCCCATATTCACAGGAGAAGACAATAAAATGATGCTGGTTGGCCAGTAATTAATCAGATTGATTTGGAGTTTTTTTTTTTATAATAGCCAATATATTTGGCCTTTTCCAGTCTTCTGAACCTCTCCATTGTCTAGATATCTCAAAGATAATGGCCAGGGGGCCATTCTCCAGTTCTCCAACCATCACAGGATGAAGTTCATCAGCCCTAATTGGTCTGAAAACCTTGACTCTGCGGAAGTGCTTAGAAATCTAGAATGACTTTTGCCCCACTTGGGATTTGTGCTATTTAAGATATCCCCCTAGCCACCGCCACAGTGAAGGCAAATGAAAAATGCTTGGAACTTCTAGGTATCTTCAACCAATTGCCTATTTCACCAGAAAGCCAGGCTTTTTACTAGTCTCTTTACCCTCACTGCCCAGGTAGTGACAGGCACTACTGATGAGTTGATAGTTCTGTTCTTTTCCACCACAGATAAGGCACTCATTTCCTTTTCAAAGTATCTTTCTTAATTGGATTCAGTTGCCATGTCTCCCTTAATTCCTTCTCCTCTAGACTAAACACTGCAATTTTTTTTTAACCCTTCTGCTTGAATGGCCAAGGTAGTTATTGCCCTCTGTGGGTTCACTCCCCACATTTGCCTCTGTTGTAGCAATGTGGTACCCAAACTGGACACTCAGTCCTGTGTCACTCAGTGCTGAGTGATGTCACAGCAGCACAGAGCTGTTCTGACAGCTTGTTTCATCCGACCTACAGGCTATCCTCCTAAACACATAAACCGATCTGATGTGTGCCTTTTTGGCAACAGCATCATGTTGATGTACATTCTGCTTTTTTTAAGGAAGATGATATTCAATGAACTCTGACGCCCTCTGAAACAGTGCATTTGCAAAAGCAACAGAGGATCTTTTGCCCCTGAATATTGCCTGGCTTTCTCACACTGATCTTCCGAACTTCCAAGTCATGGGTCTAATTTATTCAGAGGGTTGGGGTTTTTCTGTGGAGGGCATGAGCCCGTTTTCATATGAACCCAAACATCCGAGGAAGTATCTGTTGTGCCGTGAGCTAGGACGAGAGGAACGATTTGGCTCTGCTCTTGGACCCATCGCTTTCCTTTGGTTAAAGAAATGAGTTTGCCACCTCTGCCTTGGCTCCCCTCCTTGCAAAACAAAGACGAGTTTGGTTAAGTTTGGGGGTAGGTTTGCGGGCTGGGGAGGGGGGTTGGTTTGTTTTTAATGAAAGAGCGGCCGGGCCAGAGGAGCTGTGTGAATTAGCACCCGAACATCCCTTCGGAGGAGCCCTCGCTCCCCTCGCAGCACCCCTCCGGCCCCTCCCGCTGCCGCCGCCCGGGCACCTCCTCCGGGCGGGCGGGGGCCACTGCNCCCGCCGTCCCTGGCCGCGTTTGTGCCGGCTCCGGATCGGGCTCGGCGCTATGGAGCAGCCCCGCGGCGCCGGGGGGCACGGCTGGTCCGTGGCTAGGGAAGACGGAGAGCCTCCCTGTGGCACACGGGTTTCATCCAGCCGGAGCTTGCCGGGCACGGGGGGCGAGGGAAGCGGGGTGCTGAACGAGAGGCCTCCTCAGCGGGGCAAATGGTGGAGCATCCATGTGTTCGGGAGGGAGGCCAGCTCTCCCCATCAGCGCGTGGCTGAGATTCCTGTGTGGCTTTTCTGGCTTTAAATAGTGCTGCTGTTTCTGGTGAGTCAGGTGTTTGGATCCCAGCGGTGCCTCTCTGCACTCGAAGCGTGCCCTTGAGCAAGTCATTTTCCCCTTCCTCTCTTTAAAGTCTCAGAACAATGAGCTCCAAGTTTATGGTGCCCTACAGCAGAAGATAATGTGGTCCTCTGGACTTTGCTGAGTAACTGCAGAAGTCCTCTGCTTAGGCAGCCATCTAATCCCTTTCCGAATTCCACCAACCTGCTGGAGTTCATGTGGCAGTGAAGTGTGTGATAGAGACTGTACAATAAGGCACATAATTTAATTGTTTTTAATTAGTAAGTTTCCAGTTTTCTGCAGCTAATGCAATTCTTGTGCTAGGTCAGTCTTTGCATATGTGTACTTGTCCTCTCTGTTCCCATTTTATTTTGTATATGTTACTATCTTTTATTAATTTATCCTTTGAACTGTATAATAATTACATCTTAGACTTTCTTAATATATTTTTGTTTCTTACCTTTCTTCTTAAGCTTTTCTTCATTTTTTCCACCATGGTTCCTGAAAAACTGAGAGTTTGGCTGGTGACAGGAATGCCACTAGTGGGAACTTTGTCAGTCTGTATCCTGTCCCCATCCATTAAGCAATACTCCTGAATTACAGTTAATTAAAACCCTGGGAATAATAACGTGAATAAGAGATGAATGAGAAATTCAGTTTATTGCTGCACTATATTTAATATTACTGGTTTATGTAATGAAGCAAAACAGGGTCTCATTCGTGAAGGAACAGTTGTTCACCTTATCTTCCAGTGTAAGAACTGGGGACCATCAAAAGAAACTCATGAGAGATTTGTTCAAAACTAATGCAAGAACCGAGTTCTTACCACAGTGCGCAGTTAAACTGTGGGACTCTTGGCCACAGGATTGTAGAGGGTAAAGGCTTCTTATGTGTCCAGGAAGCATTTAAAAATATTAATGAAAGATAATGTGTTGAAGGCTATTAAAAGCAAGGTAACATTTCCAGCTGAGGAAATTCCTGAGCTGAAAGTTGTGGGAAGCTGGGAGAGTGCTCTGGAGGTGAGTATTTCTCCTACTCCTCTGTAGGTGACCTTTATTTGTCTGTGTCCTAGGCAGAAGCCTGGTTTAACTGTAGGTTTGTCCAACCCAGCATTGGTATTCTTAAATGAAGATCTTCAAGCCATCTCAATTTTTGGGTAGCCTGAGTAAGAGCTAACGTGAATTACCAGTAAACCTTGTCACCCCTGTGCATGTACTTATGCACTTTTTAGATCACTGAAAAAATGTTAACATTGTCTTTTATATTTCTCTACTAATCCTCTTTTTCTGTCACCTCAAACTTTCCAGTTTTCCCTTTAAAATGTGAAAGCAAGATCTAGAGGAAAGTACCATTTTCTAAGGTAAAATTACCCACCTTCTCCAATTAGCACTTTTTGCCACGGCTTTGCTCTGAAAGTACATGTTGTGCTCATTTTCAACTGCTGCTCTTCATCCTATTTTGCAGGAATTGCTTTAGTTCCTGCTTCTAGAGTAATGACACATCATTTTCCATTTCTCTTGAAACAGAAGAATTATGCAAACCTATGTCTTTCATACAGTGTAATCAGCTGTGTCATCATGTAACGCGTGGTAATACATCACAGTTGAGATTTCTTCTACTTTTGAACAACTGGTACACCTCATTTCCATAGTGTTAATTAATTGGTGTTCTTTTTCCCTCTTTATTGAGGCATAGGCGCTTAGAGGTCCCCCTTCACCTCAGACTCTCTTTCTGCTGATGAAATGGCCATCATGCTAAGGAGTAACAATTTCTTTAACTGTTATTATTGCTTTTATAGTACTTCTTTATTATCTGGATGTATCAGTAGCTTCAGGACCTTGACCTCAGGAAACTTTTATGTATATTGGAAGCGTGTGTTCTACCTCATATCCTGACCATTGCAGGTGAGGACTTCTTGAAGAAATAAGATATTAAGAGAACATTGTATAAACTTTTGCCTCCTTATGCACTATCAGAGAGAAGAATTTTCAGTATACCAAGCAATTGCTTCTCTAAATGTTTTCCTGATATATTGTTTGCTCAGCTTTTAGATAAGGAGTTGAAACTGCCCTATTCAGACCCTTTAGACCTTGATCTGTCACCACTGTACTCAATCTCCTCCTGAACTGGAGACTGCACTTCTGGTCAAAAAAACAACAGGCATGTAAGTCTGGAGCCTGTATCAGACAAATTAATAGAGTCTGTGGTAAAGAACAGGACTGTTGGGCCCCTAATTGAATATGGCCTATATGGGAAGGATCAACGTGGCCTTTGTAAAAGGAGACCCTGCCTCATGCAACTCCGGATTGCTGTGTAGGCTGTGTCTTGGTGTGTGTGCTTGATCAACTTGTTCCCCCAGAGAACCTGAGCCAGGGTGTTCACTGCTTTGCTCTGTGTTGTCTTCTGAGCTGGAGCTAAATTCTGGAGTCACGTTGCCAGGCTCCCACCCCTCATCATATGCCTCCTGAGGAAAATTGCTGCTGATGGACTGCTCTGCAAGTCATCACCACCACTGTGTACATCTGCCAAGGGCTTGACAAAGCAACATGAGTGTTATGGAATAGCACAGCTAGTTGCTGGCATCATTAGCTGCATAATCTCCTAGCTGCCATATCTTCAACTCTTGGATGTCAGTCCAACAGACATCCAAGCCTCTTTTTTTTTTTTTTACCCCTCTTCCTGTTGGCAATGCTTATGAAGCCCTAGGAGCAAAGGCTGTGGGAATACTGTGTAGGTGCACTGAGCTGTAAAGACTTTTTCAAAATAATTCTAGAGAACTCTTGCCATTTGCTGTTCTGCCCTGTCATATGTAATTCTGATACACCTGACTCTTCCCTGATATCTTGTAGTTCTTTGGTTGGCTTTTCTTTCTTTGGAGCAAAGTGAGCTTTTTTTTAAGCCTCCATCTCTTGTGAAACAAAGCAACTTCGGCTGTAGCAGATGTGAACGATTGTCCATTTGTCCATGCAAATGTCCATTGTCCATTGTACATGCAAATGCATCTCAAAATGGTCTTTCAAGTACTGAGCATCCTCCAGAAGAGCAGAGTTATCAGTCGAAGGATTTAGAGGGGCAGAAGCTGAGAAGCAAAAGTGTCAGTTCTGACTCATCCCTGGGTGGTAGGAAGGGAAAAAGGGGATATGTGTCCTTTCAGCATTCCTGCAGTGTGACGAGACCAATTGATGGAGATGGTTCATGAGTTCCAAAAATAGGTTCTGCCCGCTGAAGGTCAGGGTCCTCTTACATTAAGCAAGCCAGGCTTGGAGAGAGCCTGGCTGTTGGCAGAAAATACAGATCTTGCTGACAGAGCCTTGCAGATGTGGGTCTGACCTAGTTATAGATTAAAGACACACAAGCAAGCTGAGGGGTGGGAGAGTTCTGTGCTGCCCCTCTGTGAGACGGTGCAGCTGTGGTGAGGTGTCATCCATGGTGCCTGGTGACCTCAGCAGAAGGCTTGGCAGTGAGGTTTGGCAGCAGAAATGTTTGCTCTTGGGGACTGCTGAGTCTCCACGGACTTGGGACTCTCTGTCTCAAATACTGAGTAAGGTTTCAGAGCAAGGCTGCCAGATGATGTCCCAAGCTCTGGTGTTATGTTAATCAGTGTCAGAGCAGGAGGTCATGTGTGACACAGACTGGGGTACCTAACCTCCTCTCCCAAAGGGGAGAAGTTGTAGAGAAGCAGGGTCAGAATTATTGTCCTATTATGGCACAGAGGTCATTCTTAAATGTGCTGCTGTGCCCTAGATGTGGTGGCACAGCTGGAGCCATCCTGACCTGTCCCCTGGAAGTGGTGAAGACACGTCTGCAGTCATCCCAGCTGGCACTGCGGCCTCTGTGCCTCCCAGAGATACAGCTGCCAGGGATGAGTGTGAGGCTGATGAATCCCACCCCACCATCTCCTGGAGTGCTCCAGTTGCTGAGGTGAGTAGGACAGGGTAGTGTTCCTGTTAGGACCAGGGAGGCCATGGTTTGGCAGTCAGGTGGAGGGTGTGAGGGGAGAGAGAAAGAGAGTTGAGCTGAGGCTCTGGAAGCCACAAGTGCAGTAGAAAGTTTGATTAGAGCACAGGTACATGTGCTTCCCATTGGTGATCTGTGCTCTGCAAGGCAGCTTTGGGGACTGTGAGAGATTTCTCAGCTAGTGGTTTGATCAGACCCAGAGGGATGGCATCATCAAGAATAGGATGCAATGACTAGTGGAAAGTGTCCCTGCCCACGGCAGGGTAGTTGGGACTAGATGATCTTTAAGGTCATTTCCAACCCAATCCATTCTATGATTCTATGACTGAAGGAGAGAGGAGAAGTGGTTGGAGAGAAAAATGAGAGCAGAGCAGAAAAAGGATAGCATGGGAGGTGAGGAGTGGGTGCTACAAGAAATACTAAAGAACAAAGAAGGAGGAGGAACAGGAGAGACCCCAGCTTAGTTATTCTGCTGATTTCTCTGGTAATTGCCTTCTGTAGGGCCATCCTTAAGAAGGAAGGCATGCGGTCCCTGTTCCGCGGTCTGGGTCCAAACCTCGCTGGGGTTGCTCCTTCTCGGTGAGTACTGCTCCATGACAGTGCCTCGTGTTGTACACTTTTGACCTGTGTCATACCTGTTGCTCCACTTTCTGAAAGCACTCTGGGCCTTGTGATCATGTGCCACAGAACCCATTCACACAGACATTTTCTGGAGCTTCTGGTCATAGCGTTAAGATTATTGCTGTGGGCCAGGTATAAATGGTATCTAATGTCATGTTAGACAAACCTGTGCTGGGAGTAAGAAAAGTTGGAGTTGAGACCCTACGGTAGTATCTCTTCTCCTCATAGGGGAACTGTAACCTCTTCTATATGTTTTTTCCAACCAGGGCTATATATTTTGCTGCCTATTCTGGTGTTAAGGAGAGGCTTAATACTGTCCTGGTACCAGAGTCCAAGAAAGTACACATATTAGCAGCGGCCTGTGCAGGTGAGCCTTTTCTGTCTCAAATCAAAGCCAAGAGGTCCTTCTGTATGCAAGTGCCTAAGTATTTCATTCCTTCTCCATTGCTGCTCTGAAGTTTTCTCCTTCCACATCTGAAGAAGTGAGTTCCTTGGATAACCAACGTGTTTTCTAACTCTTCCTTCTTCTTAGGCTCGTCTCTTGAAGTCTAGTCTTCACCCCTTCAGCTGCTATCATGAGCTCTGTTCTGCTATGAGAGGGAGAAGGCAGTGTGTAATTTAGACCATTCACAGAACCATTTCTCTCGATATAACCCAGTTCTCTAACAAAATCCTCCACTCTTGCAAAATTAGCTCGCTGTTTCCTGCCTCTTTGTAACACCTGGGCCTATAGTAGGGTTTTGTTGGAGGCAGAGGAGCTAATCACCACTAGACAAAGGCTGGAATAGGGGAGGAGGAAAATAGTCTGCCCTAAATATTTCTTCTCAAGGTCATTCTCAAATTGCAAATGCCTGCAGTGTGCCAAGCAGAGCTCAGGGAGCTGATAGATCAGCACCTCTTCACAAACTGTCAGCGTGATCCTGGCACTCACAGCTGTCTTCCTCTTCTGTTCCCCAGGCATTAGTTCAGCCACACTCACCAACCCTATCTGGTTAGTGAAAACCAGGATGCAGCTGGAAGCCAGGTAAGGCAGGGCAGCAGTGCAGAGCCACTCTGTGTCACATCAGGACTGGTTTGTGGGTGGCGTTGGGTAAGGAGAGGTCTGTGATCTCTCATCAGAACATGGCAAGTCAGAGGCCGGGCAACAGCCTTATGGCTGTGTTCACAGCAGCACTGTAGGTCAGGGGTGCAGCATGCCATCCTAACCCTCTCCCTTCTTTTCAGGGTGAAGGGGGTGATGGCCAGCAATGCTCTCCAGTGTGCCATGCACGTGTACCGCACTGAAGGCCTGCGTGGGTTTTACCGTGGGATCACTGCCTCCTATGCTGGAGTGTCAGAGACCATCATACACTTTGTCATCTACGAAGCACTGAAACAGGAGCTGAGGAACAGCCAGCATTCTCATTCCCCAGCACTCACACTTCCACCAAACAACCATGATTTCTTTGGGCTAATGGGCGCTGCTGCCGTCTCCAAAACATGTGCCACATGCATTGCCTATCCACACGGTGAGTGGGTCTGCTCTCCTTGCTTCTCTTCCCCTTGAGGAGGGATGCCATGCCTGTAGGATGCAGATGCTAATATATGGCTTCCCTTCTTGTCTCTCCAGAGGTCATTCGGACACGGTTGCGAGAGGAAGGGTCACGGTACCGTTCCTTCACACAGACTCTGCAGCTCGTGGTCCGTGAGGAGGGACCCTTGGCTTTATACCGGGGGCTCCTGGCGCACCTGATCCGCCAGATCCCAAACGCAGCCATCATGATGGCTACCTATGAAGTCATCGTCCATTTGGCCTCCTCCACCTTGTAAGCTGTAGCACTTGTCTGAGGCTGCTCTGGAGGGTACAGGGACATCTTGGTCCTGAGACCTCGTCTTTTTCAGTGCTCTGAGAGCTGGTGTTTTTTGTCGCAGATCAGATCTGGGTCAGGCATTCTCAGGACACAGCAACTATTTTGTGCCAAGTTTTTTGCTCCAATGTGCACAATGTAGCCTTTTTTTTCTTTCTGGAGACTTGAATTATTCCAGTGCTTCAGGATGTCAGGGCACTGGTTTGACAGACGGTGCCTGCTGTAAACTCCCTTGATGAAACAAGGGCATGGAACTTACTGGGAAGGAGACAAAGCAGAAAGCGTGTCTTAGCCCCAGCATGTTCACTTATTTGGACTGAGTAACAACCATACGTGGGCACAGTTGGGCATGAAGACAGGCTAGAGCTGAGACATCTGAGAGAACTTCAGCAGGCAGAGGTGTTGTGCTGCAACCTTTCATGCCCTCAGAGGGGCTCTTCCACTCTCACCTACTGTACTGCCTTCTTGCCCCTAAGGAGGATTTCTCAACCTTGGCTGCCAACAAATTGCAGAATTTTCCTTTGGGTCCTTCACATATTGCAGCCATTTCCCCAAGATGTGTCAGGCAGCTGACAGCCCCTTTTTGACTTGCAGGGTCTGAAAAAACAGACCTGGTAGATCCAGGGAAGAAGCACAACCTAGGAAGTGCTATCCTAACAACTCATGCTACTGCTGGGCTCAGAGCCATGCTTTGCTAGTATCTGTTGTGTTTTCATCCCCTCCATTCTCTGCAGAAAGAGGAAAATGCCTCCTTCCCTCAGAAGTGCTGGGGCTGTTCTACAAGCTGGAACGCCTGGTATAAAAAATACTCTATCATACTGATAAAGAAAGCAGATAAGGTGAAAAGATGGATGAAGCTAAGGAGATTTAGCCTCTTTCTGTTGATACACAAAGTGTATGGAAAGAGCCTTATTTATTTTTTTTGCCTGTATTCAAGAATTCAGTTTGCTGCATGTGCTACATTTGCCTGTAACAGGCTTGAGTGCCTTCTGTTTGTGGGTTCCTAGCCCCAACTCCTGGGGAAGGCTACCTTGTGTTTACAAAGAGTATTTTGACTCACAAAAAGGCAGGGGGTAGGGTTGTGAGTAATGTGTTTTTGTTTCATCATATATGCTAAAAAATGTAACCCTTCTCCGAGATAAGGTAGTAATTTCAGTAAATACATGCTCTGGAAAAGCTCCAGTTTCGCATTAGAGGCTACGCTATTTCTTTCCCTGGTTGTAGTGACAAACTGCAGAAGTCCTGAATGTTTTATTTGAAATCCATTTATTTTAAAATCCACTTTGTTTCCTCGTCTTTCTTACCTTCATTCATTTAGTATTAGGAGTATTGACAATTTTACAAAGCGACACAAAGCTGCACTGGTTTGTTGGTTGTTTTTTTTTTTGTTTTTTTTTTTTGCATGAAACGAGAATAAACCTCAAATGACAACATTGAAAAAATATACAATATATATATATAATATCTGGGGAGGGGCTGTGAGAAACCCCACTCTGAGCCCTATGGCTGGCTCTGCCTTTCAGATTTCCATTCTTTCCAACATCTGCATCACAGTTTGAACTGTGCCAGCATCATGTGTAAGTGCCCTAACACATGTTTCTGGAGAGCCAGATGGGGGGTCAATAATGTGGGGAATGTCCACAACGAGAATGGCAGAAGATGAAGGAACATGGGAGGCAGAAATGGTAAGTGAGGGAGGAGCACATGTGTACACGGTGGGGGAGGAAAGAAGTTGAAAGTAAGACACCTCCTCCTTCCTGCCATACGTTTCGGGGGCATCCACTGGATGGGTGTTTTAAAGCTCCTAGTAGCGGTGAGAGACGTCACTTTTGCCGATGATGTGCCGGTCATTCATGTCGCTGCTGTCCGGGGAGTCGGGCGTCTCCGAGTCAGTGCTGTCCTCATCATCCTCCATGCCCTTGCCAGCTCTGCCCTCCACACCTCCTGCTGCCCTCTCCTGACAGCTCTGGTAGGACTGGGGAGGTGAGACAGGGGGTAAGGAGAAGGGTCTGACAACCCAACTGCCCACCCAGCCCTGGCCAAGGTGGCTGCTCCTCACCTCCATGGGGTTGACGATGATGGTGAGGGCTGAGTCGTCCCAGAACATGTCGCTCTCTTTGCCTCCAGTGCTGGTGTGCCCCGACTCAGCAGCCCCAGGGACCTCTTGCCCCACTCCCCGCCGGTGCAGGGAGTGGATGCGCAGGATGCCGAGGATCACCATAAGTGCCAGGAAGCCCACGCACACCACGATGATGACAGTGGCAGCACTGGGGACCACTATGAAGAAAGAAAGCGAGAAGTTGTGTCTAGCATGTGTCACAGAAACATGCATTTCCAACCTGACATGCAGGAACTGAGATTCCTGGGCAGAGCTTGGGTTTTGGTCTGTGTGGGAATACATCCTGACTTTTCTGTGCCCCTGGGCACAGGCAGTTTCTGTGATGTCAACCTGGCCTGTACATCTTTATCTGCAGAATTCACCAGAATATGTTGTGCAGCATGTATCTGTATCCTGCTCCCGGGAGGGAGAAATGTGTGCTGAGGACAGCCTCTAAGGGCTCGAGGATGATTTTCAAAGGGTGTGATTTCTGTGCAAGCCGTAGAGAAAACAAAAAGGCAAAAGATGCCTTTGTTGCACATGGAGCAGATACTTTGGAGATACAGATACATGGAGAATGCTTTGGTGGACTTCTAATAAAGCCTGGCTTCTCCACAGGAGAAAACCTGAAATACATCTAAGACCCTTAGCCCAACTCCCACACATTTGTTTGAGGCCTGCAGACTGAGCCTTAACTCCCCAGATAACCACCTTCCCTGCAAAATCCATCCAGGCCCTCCATTCATTTGTTTATGGTTCTGTTCAGCCAGGACAAGTTTGCTGCTGCCATCAGGCAGAGCTGGGGAAGGCAGAGGCAAAGGCTGGTGCATACACAGGCTGCCACTGCAGTGCCAGCTGCAGGGCTGGACCAGCCTGGGATCAGCTACTGCAGGAAAAGATAGCTCAAAGGTGCCTTGTTCCCTACAACAAGGGACCAAAATGTCTATAACAAGTCCCGGAGCTTTCACAGCCCAGGAGGAACCGATTGGAGTGTGGTCCTGCCTGTGGCACAGGGCTACCAGCACAAACAAACATCTAGTCTAGCTTTCAGGCTTCTCTCTCCTCTGTTTTGGAGGCAAGAATTCTCCTCTTGTCTGTGTGGTGCCATCTCCTGTATTTTCCTGCCTTGCTGACCACCACCTACTCCCATCTCCTTTAGAGCAGTGGCAGTCTTGACTCACTTTTCTCTCCTGCTGTTGAAGTTTCTTTCTGAAATCACACAAGCCCACACAGCACCTTTGCAAGGTGCATAATTAAAGTCAGCTTAGTTATTCTTTTTAGACCCTCTGAGGTAGATTTCAGTCTGCTTCTACACCAAGAAAATAATAACCCACAAGAGGAAGATTGTTGCACCCTGCTCTAAAACACGGTTTGACTGCAGTCCAAAGGCTAACAATGACTGGAACAGGACAGTGTAATGAGAACCTGAAAATGGGTCCAGGGAGCCTGAGAGGACTCCTCTGCTATAGGTTCTGCCAGGGTATCAGAAAATCAGCATCCTGATCCAAAGGAAGAAACCCAAAAGATTGCGTTACATACTTGGGCTGTTGTGGGTGCTTGCCAAACTGTGCCCAGACAGCTCTGCAGGTAAATGATGGCCTCGGTGCACGAACTGCTGGGAGCTCAGAATATGGTTAGGATGAGCAGCTCGGTTCATGTTGTGGAGAACGTTCACCTGCAGAAAGACCAGAGCAAGGGGACTCAACCCTGTGTCCATGGCACATTCTATGCATTCCCATGCACTGTGCCCTCTCCATGCATGCAGAAGAACCTCGGTGTGCATGTATCAGTCTTGTACCTCGACAGTAAACTCATTGCTGGAGTAGCGTCCATTCATCTCTGTGCAGGACAGGTGAAACTTCCTTTCATAGAGAGCAGCACCATGGTTGATGTGGTAGGAGACCTGGCGGAGGATCTCCTCGTAAACTGCAATGCTCTCCACACCTGAGACAAGGAAAGAGGGGTGGGGTGAGGAAGCTCCTTCTCCAAAGTCACTTGGCATCCTAATCCTGCAGCAACTAGAAGCTACAGAGGGGTCCAAGGCAACGCTGGGTTCATTAATTTTGGGAAGGGCTTAGACGTGGAGCTGGCTTCTAAGGACCTGGTGGAATCCCTGCTTGCATCGCTAAAACAAGTGGAAGGGAAGGAAGGATTGAGAGCAACAGCCCTCCTACGTTCTGGAGAGTACAATAGTGTTGTACCAGTCCACAAGATGTGGGATATGGTGTCCCCCCAGTCATGTCATGCAAAATGCTACTGACGCCTGAGAACACCAAACCCCAAGGAGTACATCAGGAGGAGTGATGCAAGCCTGAGTGAGAGCTGACACCGTGTCCCAGTACTTTGTGCTGGAGGACAAGCCACGTCCCCAAGGAAATTATCTGGGACTTCCAAAAGCCAGGAGTTCAAGAAATGGCTACACCTCAGTATCACAAAGTACACCAACACATCTCTAACGTCAAGTGCTTCTCCCAGTGATGCCTGACAGGCGGTGACAGAGGCATAACTGGACAGCTGTGACCACGGAGAGGACGCACCTGTGATGGTCAGGTAGGCAGAGGTGTTAACGAGCTCCAGGCCCCGCTGCTGCAGCAGTGCCCCATCCAGGAGCAGGTACTCCCTCTCTGGATCCAAGTCATCTCCTACCAATGAGATCTCGCAGCCATCCAGGTTGTGCACAATCTCATCTGACATTCGTGTGTCTGTCACTGAGATGCAAACAGAAAGAAGATATGGCCAGAAAGCCAGACAGCCATCAGTGAAGGAAGGAGTTACTCAGAGGGGCTCCTGCTTACTTAAGAGTGCTCACATCATATGTAATTACTTCTCCTTCTCCACCCTAGCACTGACCTTAAGTAAAATCACTGTTAGTCTAATTACTTGTTGCAGGTTGGTTCTAATGACATTATTTATGCACATAATAAAGTCACTTTATTTTGGAACAACATACTATTATCAGTCTGGTTCACAATAACACATCTTGGCTGTAAGGACTTTGTTGACAATGACAGTGTGCAAATTAGGAACAACGCTCACACATTCCCAGGCCCTGCATGCTTTTGAAAGCTTTTCCCCGTCTCACACTGCTGGTTACCATGGTTGAGATCTTATCTTCTTTAAAATGGCAACCACATTCAATAACTAAATGCTTTCAGCAGGATTGAGAACAATCTGCTCTTAAGTCAAGGAACTCATCATTGATATGAGGAAAGGCAAACCTTCTAAAAGTAGGAGCAAAAAATCCCATTACCAGAGCAGATACGAAAGAAGTGAATGGACACATAGAGCACAGACTGCAGAGAAATAATCTGAGAATGATGGAAAGAAATTGAAGAACAGGATACTGCAGGGTGTGAGGAAACTGACTGGGGAATTCACAGGAATAAGGGATACAGAAGAGAAGGAAGGAAGCAAGACATAAGGAATGAGCAGGAGAGAAGGAAGTAGGATGAGACTAAATTAAGTGCAGGAGTAGAGAGAGTAATAGGCAGGACATCCATCCAGCGCTGGATTCAATAAAGGGAAATGTAGGTAAAATGTAAAAGGGATTAGGAATGAGCAGTCTGGGAAAGAATTAGGAGAGAGTGAGGCAAAAGAACTGAGTGGATAGAAAAAGTACAGGGAGGAGCAGAAAGGGATAAGAGCCGATTAGCCTACATATTGACAGACAATGTGCCTTGCTTCTAAATTTGTAAACTCTCTCTTTCAGGTGTAATTATAGGGGCTCTACTTCCTCTGCAGGACTGCAACTCTTGTAGGTCTTTCCAGTTTGTCTCTTACACCTTGCCCTGTACTCCACTCACCAGTACTGTGCCAGTTCTCTTCCTTCTTGGCCTCCACCTGGTGAGAAATAGAGCAGGTAATCTGGAGGTTGGGGAACAGGGGAATTCCTTCCGGAGCCTCAAAGTCTGACGCAGGATGAGCAAAGTGGGCATTGCCACTCAGCAGGATCTGGGGGGCATCAGGCTGTAGCACCACAACATAGCCTTCCACATCAGGAATGGAGACACAGGACTCCTCACTGAAACACCTGAAGGAGACCAGTCAGAAACATCAGTTGGCCCAAGCTTCCAACAACAACATTATAATAAGAACGCCTCCTGCCCATTACTTCCAGGGAAGGGAATATCATTTTTCTGGCAGTCTTCCTAAAGCTCCCCTACAGCCTGCTGTGCAAGGCAGAGATGTGTGGTAGGAATGACACCACTGGGTTTCCAGTGGCTTGGTCACACCAACAACCCTGGAACACTTCTGTGAGCCAAGGCAGAAGTTCTCACAGGCACTAGGAACCAGTACTACAGTATCCATTTGGATATTGGATAATACAACATTTATTTTCAGGAAGATTTTTACCCATTTTGAGACCATCTTAAAATACGATCATTTTAAAATACAAGGTGAGCCAGAGTAACTTCAGTCAAAAAAGAGGCAACCCTCTTGCTGAAGTGAGCCAGAGGTGCTGCTTTGCCCACTCACTTGACAGCAGTGGTGAGCCTGAGTGGCCGGACGCCGGGGGTAGCAAAGCGCAGTGAATTCATGTAAGCCACATGCTGGATTGCGTGGTTGAAGGTTTCCACGTCATCACCCTCCAAGGTAAGCAGGGACTGAGAGGGATTCACGTGAACCTAGAGGTGGAAGAGACAAAAATACTCATGGTTCCTTGGCAAATGACAGGAGTCCAAGCTGAGAGAGACACAAAGGAGAAAGGTGGGGAGCTGTCTGAGGTGGGGGAGCAGGCAAAGTCCTGGGAAGCAAGGCTGGGGAAGAGAGTGGAGGAGACCCATGCAAGCTGGGCAGATGGGCATACCTTCATCCCTTTGCCCAGACTGTCGAAGTCACTGTAATCAAGCCCCTCACGGCAGGCATACAGGCATTCAATAACCTCCCGGCTCTCCAAGCTACCAGGGCGCACAGTGAAGCCAGCCAAGTAACCATGGAAGTAGTGGTGTATCGACAGAGGATCTCCTGAGGGAAACATGGGAGGTGGAGGGTGTGAGAGACATGACGAGGAAGAGAGCAAAACCACAACAGCAACAGTGTGAGGGCCACACAGAGGTAAGGGAGGTAGAGGGAAACAGAGCGGGGCATGGGTCATGGAAAAGCCCAGACAACAAAATCAGCAATGTGAGGGACATACAGATGTTAAGGGAAGTAGAGAGGGACAGAGGGTTGCACAAGATATATGGAAAAGCAAGGACAAGAAGACAGGAGATGCTGAAGAAAGGAGATGACAAGTTTTGAAAAAGATGGGGGAAAGCGAGAAAAACCAGACCAACAGAAAGACGAGGGCAGTGAACAGTGGGTAGCATAGAGAAGTTTCTGCCAAACTGCTGAATGCCAGATGGAAACAATTTCTTGTCCCCTTCTCACTCTGCTTCCTGTGAGGGCTTGTAAAAGAAACTACACATTCCACAGATAGTTAGGGATGAGGTGACATCTCCTGATGTCTCTAATGGCTATTGTGTTCTTCAGAGACCAGTTTTAATGATCAGGCATGAGGACTCTTTCTCCACACGAAAAGCATACTCCATCTCTCAAAGCAGGCTGCAGTCCTTCCATCAGCCTTTTCATGCTCCACAGGTACCAAGGTATCAAGGACCAATCTGCCAAATAAGGGATTTCCTCCCAAGGCAGTGGGAGGTGGCAGGACAGGACTGGGGAAGCTGTATGAGGAAGGCACCATGCAACAAGTGATAGTCATGCACAGTCAAGAGAAGAAGACCCATCTTCTTTCTTTTCTCTACCTTGCACAGAATCAGTGGCGTTCTCGCTTCCTTTGATTTTCTCTCTGCTTTTCTCCTCTGCAAAAGGAGAACATCCAGATGAGCGATAAGGTGTTGGAAGATGGTAGTTACAGGGTCAGGCAAGTATCTGTATCAGGCAGTCCACAAGCACAGCTCTGTGACAAGCAGTGCACCCTTCAGCCCTGGAGGCAGCACATCACAGATATGACAGGGCAGAGCTCTCATGAAGCTGATGGTGAGACTGACTGTAGGACGAGTAACTAACTCAAGGCAGAAATTATAGTGTTTGGAGTTTTTTAATCCTTTCCCAATGTTATCTATTTTGGGAATTAGCCATATTCCAAACAAGCTATGTTCTCAACATCCCTTAGAAACTCAGATAGCTGCAGGAGAGGGTCCCAATCTGATCAATATTTGTTGTCTGCAAAATGCCAACCAAGAGAGCACAGAGCTGTGGGAAGATCTCTCACCTCAGAGAAGCAGCAGTACAGCAAAGATTTGATCTCACTAGAAATTTCCACTGGAGTGAAAGCAAGCAGTAGGTAAATTCCTTTAGTTCTGTCCTGCTTCAGTCTTGCAGGAGAACTGAAGGATCTGAGAAATGTAGCCTTGCATCTCCACAGAACAGGTTTTAATCTGGTAGTGGCCTAACTTTTTTCCTAACTTGATTTTTGTCTTTCAACCCAATTCCTGTACAGAAGATTTGTGACTTTTTCATACAGACCCTCAAGACAGAGAAATCCCCATCAATACAATCAGCGGCATAAATAGAATTGCCTGCTTCCTGGTGAAGGGCTTTGGTAGTGCCTGAATGAGGTACAAAGTTCCAACTCTCCCCTGCCTGGAAGTTGGTTATCCATTGCATATTCCATGGTTGTTGTCCAGGAAGCTGCCAGTGACAGTTTTCCCTTTGCTGTTACTACCTTGGTCCACGCAGAAGGATGGAGCCACACCGGCTTTGATGCCAAGGAGGCAAGATGGCTGCAGCGTGGTTTGCATCATTTAGTATCAGGTGGTGTTTCTTTCACCTCTTTCTGGGTCTCCCTCCACCCCCTTTTTTCCCCACATTGGAAGAGCAAGGTTTGGGGAGCAGGCACTCACCGGTCCAGCAGGCCCCGATCATGATGGAGGGCTCGGGCCGCGGCGGGTGGATGAGGCCGTTGTCGTGGATCAGGGCCGGGTCGTAAGAGACGCCATCCACGTAAAGCGTGACCGTGGGGAACTCCAGGTTGAGGGCGTAATGGTGCCACTCATCATCGCAGACCTACGGCAGGCAGCAGAGCACGGCATCAGCAAGGGGCAGAAGGAGAAGGGACACGGGGAGGAGGCAAACCCTTCCTCACCTGCTCAAGCTTCCAGAGGAATTTCACAGGCCTTGCACTTTCCAGCAATGGCCAGTAGAGGAAAGAAATACGGCAGCCATGCACAGCCAGAGAGTAGTGTGAGAAGCCATCCTCTGCCAGGGACAAGCACAGGGAATTAGGTGTCACACTCCAAGCAGTCCCAGTAGCCAGAACCCAGAAGCCCACGCTGCCAGGCATGACTGGCACTCAGCGACATGTGCTCACAGGACGCTTGAGCACTCCCAGAAAAAGGGACACCTAGAGAAGCTGTGCTCCTATGGAGAAACCCCTGCCCAAGTCCTGTTTTGGAACACTAGAGATTTACCCCTGCAGGGACAATCCCTTCCAAGGAGTTAAGAGGCAGTGGGCAGCAGTGTCACCACGCCAGGAGAAGTCTCACCGCTCTGCACTGTGCTGCAGATCACCGTCTCCTCTTCCCGCCTGCCTTTGCCAGGCACCACAGCATGCTTCATCCACACGGACAGGGTGAAGTGGTCACTCAGCCCCTCGTGGCCATTCGGTCCATTCACCACAGGCACCTGGGCAGCCTGGCTACCATTGAACCAGTAGATGAGGCTGCTGTCCTGGCTGTAGTGCACTGAGAGCCGCGCCGTCCAGTTTGCCATGGGGCTAGGCACTGGCAGCAGGTCAATCTCTCCTGAGGCAGCACCTACCAAGAAGGGAGGGAGTCAGGAATGCTGGCATGGGAGAATAAGGAGTCTGAGAACTGGGGATCAGATGAAGTGGGTGCTGGAAGCCTCATTGTAATGTCTCAGCGCACAGGGAGAGGAGAAGTTGCCTAAAGGCCTTCTCCTATCTGGAGAAGAATGGTGACTTTTTGTTCAGTGCTGAGGGAAGTCCCACAGACTCTGCGTGCTGGGACAACACACAGAAATCTCTGGCTTCCCAGCAAGGAAAGTACAGGTAGCTCCTTATAAAACTAGAAAGTTGTGGAAGTGTTTAGTGCCAGGTTGGATGCGACTCTGAGAAACCTGGCCTAGTGGAAGGTGTCCCTGTCTCCAGCAGGGATGTTGGAACTAGAGGATCTTTAAGGTTCCTTCCAGCCCAAACCACTCCACAACTCCATGAGATATGGGCAGGAACACCCATTGCCCCTCCATGCAACACACAGGCTCGGTGTCCTCCCACCCCAGCGACCACAGCAGATGTGAGGAATGTGTCCCCCAGCACCTCTGCTGTGTGAGGCACAGCTACCACTGTGAGCTACCCCTCCAGAGGGAGGGGCAGGGTGCTGTGCCACAGCCACCCTCAGCCCAGGAAAGAGCCAATTCACCACAGAGTTTGCGCAGTGACTTCTCGGAGTAGTTATCCCGGTCACAGCCCTTGGCCACATGGTTTGTCTGCAGCTCCACCGTGGCCTGGATGTTCCACAGCGGCTCGTCACAGGTCTCCAGGTGAATGGTGGGGAAGAGCGCGAGGCTGCCTGCACCGGGGGTGTACTCAATCCTCTTGTTCCAGCCTAACGGGAAGGAGTGAAAGAGAGGGATTAGGAATTGCCAAGGACACAGGGCGGGAACACCTGGCATACACACAAGTGGCCTCTATGGACTAGTCCAGATTTTTGGCCCTTTCCACATTGGAAACACAGCTTTATGCAGCTGGCATCAATGCATGGGAATATTTCCTAGAAGGACAGAGTCCAAGCTCCCAGCTTCTACAGCTAATACTCGTGTGTCATCACTCTGTGGTTGGTCAGCCTCTCTTATCAGGCAGAGCAGGCATTTAGATGTGTTGATTTTCCCTTAATTCTAATTGACTAAGGTGAACCTGCAGGAACATACCATCACTGGAAAAGCCAAATATCCTCAAAAAGAGCAGTCCCAAAACCAATCTTTGTTGAATACAGTCTGTGAGCCTTATCAAACACATGGCAAGTTCACAGTAATCCAAGGAATGATCTTCCAATGTTAGAATTTACCTTTCTGTGACTTTGCAACAGACTTAGACATCTCCTGCATCCCCTGATGGGGATGGGTTGGTGCCAGAACCAAACCGTATATATGGGCATACAAATTTGTATTTAAATGTGTATTTACAAACATTTGTGATAGCAGGACTGAGTAGTAGCTGAGCAAAAGGAGAAGAGATAAATGTGTTTGGAGGCCACATACCTTGCCAGCTGGGCTTGCAGGTGGGTTTCACTTGGATTTCCACTTCAGCATCATCAGAAGCTCTCTTCTTCCCACAGTCATAGGCTGTCACTGTGAATTTGTAGACACGATCTGCACTGTACTGCAGCTTCTCTGTGTTCTCGATGTTCCCTGATTTGCAAAAGAAAGAGATCAAGGTAGAGGACAGGCAGTCTCCTCAAAGACATTCCTTCTAAAAACCCCTTGTATCTATGATCAGTGACAAAAACAAACTAAAAGGAGTTGAGTCACCCTGCCCAGTGTCACTCCATAACAAGTTATAGCATACCACAAAATGGATGCTGCTGCTCTCACCAGGATAGATCAGTAGAGATGGAAAATTTATATAGTATAGCTCTCCCTTCAAATGGGGCCGGCAGAGGAGGAGCAGAGCAGAAAAACAGGAGCGATGTGCACATGGTGGGTGAGGATTCTTACCGTCATTGTCAATGAGAAAGGGAATATTGGGGGTCAGGATCTCGTAGTAGCAGATCTGGCTGTACTGCGGGGAGCAGTCCCCATCGATGGCCTCCACACGCAAGATGCGGTCGTACAGCTTTCCCTCCGTCACTGCCACGCGATACAGCTTTTCCACAAAGACGGGAGCAAACTCATTCACATCGTTTACTCGAACGTGCACTGTGGCCCTGATGAGGAGAGACATCAGTAAGAAGTGATGGGCTGATTAGGAGCCATGCACCACCTAAATTTTGGAGTAAGTAATTCCTTTTAAGTGCGCCACTCTGATTTCCTGCTGTCAAAAGCAAGGACAAGGAAAGACACGGTGTGATTTCCGTGCCAGCAGTGTTGTCACACAGGTGCTTGGACTATGGTTTCCAACCACTCAGAAAGAACAAAAGTAATAGCAATGCAATCTGGACCTCCTACCTATATGCAGGAATGTAAAACACCACTCTTAGGAACTGCTGTCAAACAGCCCTTGTTTCTGTATTCATTCATGTGACAGTCAGTGAAAATTTCTCTGAGGGTCTTCTTAACAAGCTGAGTAAAAATATCATGGCTAGAGAAAAACACTTCTGGCTAGAGGAAGTGTTTCCACAGCAATTTTCCTTTGCATTTTTGTGACAGATCACATTTTGTAGCATGCAGCAATGTCTGCACAAACTTACTTGTGTGATTTTTTGGTATTTGCTCCATCAGGTCCCTCTCCACAGTCATAGGCCTGGATGGTGAATGTGTGCTCCTTATGTGCTTCACAATCCACTGGTTCCTTGGCCCGGATCAGCCCCTCTCCTGTAGCTTTGTCCAGAATCACAGCTTCAAAAGGTACCCCTGACCCATGGATCCTGAAGCCACAGATTTCACCTGGTACACACAAAAACAGAGAGGAATAGGAGAAAGAAAAGGACTAAGGAGTGCACGTTACCCCCCTTGCTTTCCTTTCCCATATTTTCTTCCTTTTTAACTCATGCTTTCCACTCTCCCTCATTATCATCCTTCATTTTGAGCAGTTTTTGGCTCCCTAGGAGTTCATCCTGCTATCCCTTACAGCCATTAATGGTGCAGATTGCCATCTACTGGAGACTACTCCCACGGCAAGGAGTCCTGACCAGCATCAGAAAAGACTGGAGGTTACAAGGCTCAAGCTACATTTATTAGTGCTACACAGCCAAAGTCCTGAGGGAGCATCTTATTTCTCCTCCGCATCCCTCAGGGAGGCAAAACAGGCCATATACTGCAGACAGACAGCCAGAGCATGAAGATCCATGATGTCTCATCCACCCACACACGCAGGATGCGCAGAGTACCGCAGGGAACTGCAGATAGGGTCACCTAAATCCTAAAATTCAGCTCACAGGGACCACATTTACTCTCCCAAAGCTGAGGAAGAATGCGTGAGGGAACTCCAGGCAGGGCCTAAGCAAGCACTAGGACTACAATCATTGAAAGCCTCGTTTGTTGTTCTGGGGATTTGCGCTCACTGTGAGGGATGTAGCACTGCCAAGGGAAGTGTGCCCTACCAGCTTTCTCCAGGGCTCTCCGACACAGCGCTGGGCATGTGATCTTTGGAAATAGCAGAACTGCGTCAAAAAGTAGCTGGCTCCACCCTCAGTTTCTCTCCCTAAGGAAACAGCTCACAGCATCCTAAATCAAGCTGTGCCCAAATTGCCTCCAGACTTCACTAGGGACCTCCTCAGGAACAAGGTTTGGAGGTGATCACTTCCTGAAGAGGGGTAGGGTCTGGCACAGGGATGAATGTCACTGTGTCCCTGCCTCTCCATAGGTCTGTCCCTGCCTTCCACCCTTCCCAGAGGTGTTCCCCACCTACCTGCATAGCGCAGTGGGGCGTCTTTGTCCAGTGCAAACAGTGGCGGGTTGAGCAGGACGGTGTTGTCATTCTCCATGACGATGCCCTGATACTCGGCTTCAATCCATGGTTTGTGCTTGTTTGCTGAGGGTTTGGGGTAAGGGATGGAGGATAGGAATGTATTAGCCACCAATGGCAGAATCAGTAGGAAAAGAGAAGAATTTCACCCCCTGGCAAGTAACAACCACCCCTCGCCACCTTCTTCTCTAGACATAAAAACGTCTAAAATAGGCTGGGAGAAAAAAGTTACCTTTATTTAGTTCTACTCATGGGAGACCTCATCAGAAACAATGTGTTCCTTTCCTGTGTCCTCTTTATTGTCTTACTAGAAATACGTGGAGAGACATCTGGGTGCCCAGAAAAGCTGGAGCAGTTTAAAAAAAGTGAACTCAAGAGGCAGAAGTAGTCTCAGCCTGGAGACAGATTCCAAATGCTAAACCCTTTAGCTCAATGAAGCCATAATGAAAAGATCCAGCCTACATCTTCCCTTGGGGTGTCCCCAGGGGACAAGTCTTGCACGCAGCCATTACCACTTGCACCTTGCATCCTCTAGACTAAGGGCCAGGACCTACACACACATGCCCACGTACACCTTCAGTCAGCCATCCCATGCACATAACAACCTACTCTGAGAGTCCCTTGCTCCTTCCTTCCCCACTCCATGGCGAACACCATATTCCTTTGGTCCCTCCTTGCTAATCCCGTTGGCTGGAGCCCAGCCAGGCCTGGCATGGAGGCAGCAGCCAGCAGGAGGCTCTGAAAAATGTCACAGGCCCAGAAATAGCAAATTAATCTTTATCACAGAGGCTCCGGGGCAGGGAAAGGGAGAAATAAAGGGGTGAGGGGGGAGGGAAAGGGAGGGGACAGGATAGGAGGTGAGAGAGAAAAAAAATCATTACAAATTACAAACCCCTCCCCCATGCCCACTCCCTGCCAAATGGGCCTCAGAGATTATATTACATGGCCTAGTTACAACCCCCATTCCCAGATAATCCCCCACTCTCCCACCCCCTGGAGACCAAGATTTATTACAACCCAGCAATACTTTGAGCACAGCATGGCTCAGAGCTGGTGGGGAGTAGGATACAGAGCCATTCCCCTCAAGGGCTAATTCCAATAAGAGCCATTCCAATATGTTGAATCTATCCTCTGCAGCACAGTGTCCTCTGGAAGGCCATACTGGCATGGCCTCATGTGTTGACTCAAAAGGGGCAGCATCCTGTGCAACCAAGCATTTGTGCATTTCGGGGCCAGGGGCTGCTGCCAGGGATGGCTGGTGGGCCAGCAGGCAGGGTGACAGGCCGGCAAGGGGACATCCCAGCAGGGCAGAACGGGCAGAGCCAGCCTGGCGTGGCAGCAAAGAGCGTGGGTTGGCACTTCTCCACCACCGTATTGATTGAGATTATAAAGCATTGCGTAGGAAATCCAGAGAAACATCCATCCTGCTCAGTATGCAGGTGGAATCCTCCCTATGTGCAAGTGCCCGCGTCTCCCCCTGCCCCTCCATTGTCCCCACCGGATTCCATTCTGTTCCCGCTCTATCCATGCGCCACACCACCGAGGTGGGGGAACCAGAGCTATAAATGCCAAATGTGCCCTGTTGCTGGGGTAACAAGCTGATGGTACAGAGATAAATCCTTTGCTGCATCCACCTGCAACTTGGGAATCACCAATCTGATTTCTCGGGAAATGAGTTGTTGGAGAACAGAAAAACATTTTAGGAATATTTTTAGGATACAGACTCCTACCAGGATACAGACTCCTACCAGCTTCAACAAAGCTCCCGTCAATCTAATATAATTTGCCAAAGGTGGGTAGATGCTTCCGAGTGCAAATTCACAAAGGAGAGGGAGAATCCAGAGCATGAGGGGCCTTTCCTTGCGACTGGGCCCCATAGAAGCAGAGGAGAAAAAATAAATGCCCTGGCCAATATCAGGGTACACACAGCTCTGCGGCGCACCCGCCCGCAGCCCTGACTCTTCCGAGGCACGGAAAGCACCCTAAGGTGTAACATTCCCCGATGACCCCAGAGTCCCTCAAAGGTTTACAGATTTTCCCACCCTGTCAGATCACCAACACACTGACTCCCTTCGGACGAATCTCTCACACTTGTCTCTACAGCCACAGATCTACAAACCCACATCTTTCTCCATCACTCTGTGTGCTCAAAGAACATCTGCATTCAGAACGTTACAGCTGTAGCACCGGGGTGGTTTGGGGGTCTTTTATCCTTATCACATAAAATATGCAAAAGCAACCTGCATCATTAACGCATAACTATACAACAGTTCCCACTGACAAATTGTAGATGGATGAACTAGGACTGGAAGATGGACATAGGGAATGTGTTTTATGAACTGCAGGGGTCTGTGGAGAAACAACACATTCTCTCTCGGCACGCTAGGGAAGGGATGGGAATGTAAATCCACCCAGTAATAACTAAACAAAAGCAAGACAAGTGGGTGGAAAACGGGAAAACGCGAGGGGAGCGCTAGGACACGAAAGGATGGAGAGAAAAAAGCGGTGGTAGGATGACAGATGGACAAAGTAGAGAATGGGGATGGGATGGCATGAGGGCGCCCGAAGAGGCGAAGAAAGCCGGGGCCGCCGGGGACCGCAGAGGTGCCCCGACGAAAACGTGCCGGGCGAAGGTGGAGAGCAGCGCGGAGCCGCACCGCCACCGCAGGGCCGGACGGACGAGCCGCGGCCGACGCGTCCCTCCAGAGCCCCTCC
>VZTN01019905.1:531752-559986 GCA_013400515.1 Erpornis zantholeuca | reverse complement strand
CGGCCCGGCCCCCGCAGCTCCCGCGCTACTCCTGCCGCCCCCACCGCGGCCGAACCCCGCGGTGCCCTCCGGGAATAGGGGGGCCAGTGTCCGAGTGGACAAGGGTAGCTCAAGGCTGTCTCTTCTCCTGCAGCCACCAACACTTGCCGTCTTTTCTGGTCTTCTGAGGGATGCTACGTTCTTCCCGGGATGCTGGGATCATAGAATCATGGAATAGTTTGGGTTGTAAGAACGTTAAAGATCATTTAGTTCCAGGCCTCCCGTTTCCTTCCCCCCTGCCATGGAATTCAGGAAGAATTTTTCAGGGAAAGCTTTCTCAAGCATTGGAATGGGCTGCCCAGGGAGGTGGTGGAGTTACTGCCCCAGAAGTGTTCACAAAATGACTGGATATGGCACTTAGTGCTATGGTCTAGTTAAAAAGGTTGATAATCGGTCAAAGGTTGGACTTGATGGACTTGGAGGTCTTTCCAGTCTAAGTGATTCTGTGACGCATTTTACTTAGATGAGGTTGCTTAAAGCCTCATCCAACACGACCTTGAACACTTCCAGGGATGGCGCAGCCACAGCTTCTTGGGATCCTCAAGGAGGATGTGTAGAAAGCAGAACTTGTCCTTCAGAGGCTAGGATTCTCATGTGATGCTGTGAAGTGTGGGGGGCTGGAGTAACCAGCCCCATGTTCACCACGTTTCTGAGAAGGTCCCGTGGGTGAGGAAGAGTCAGGATCTCTTCCTGGGGTAAGAAACCACAGCCACCACCTATAACCCCAACACTCCTTGTGGCATTCTTGGCAGGGTCTCCTCATGACCATCGTAGCTCCAATGGTGCACGGCTATCTGCAATCAGAGACCAAGGGGCAGAACCAAAGGAAGTGAGGTGCCCTGAAAAGCCAGACCCATTCCACAAAGAGAGGTGTTCTTTAATGATGACACCTGATGGGATGGGCACGAGTCCACTGGCAGTTAATTCTGAAAAATGCTTGTGGTTGCCCCCCAGCAAAAGGTTGAAGGGCAGAGTACACGAAAATGTGCAGATGCTGACACCACAGAGAACCAAGAGATTGGCAGATTTTGAAAATATATGCCCTTTTTAAGCTGAAAAAATGCATTTTTTTCTACCAGCAGCTCATTTAAAAATAGTGTTTTCTGGAGAGCTTCTTTTCAGGGAACTGCAAAAATGAGTGCCATGAGAAAAGCATTACTTCAGAACATGTGATAAGCAAAGGGTTAGGGAGCTGCAGCTGTGCCTATAGCGTCAACCTCTGACTCTTTACAGTTGTATCTGAGGACATATGAGGCAGCAGCACCCTGTCAGTATCCCCAATCCCCAATTTGAGTGCCACAACCAAACCCAGTGAGCAGTCAGAGCCACGCCATCCATCATGTCTGCTCTGTGCAGGCCTCCCCAACCCATCACTCCTTCTGTCATACAGAACCTCTACATGATTTTTGTTGTATCATGAAGTTGCAAAAGGCTGAGCTTTGACTGACAGCTGCTGGAACTGGTTCCACTGTTTCCCTTTTCACACTCTTCCATGCCACGAGAGTGCCCTCTGAGCTGCCTCTGATGCCCAGCACCAAGCTCACCTCACCATCTCCTGGCTGGTGTCTTCCAGACTGTGCGATCAACAACTAATCGGCTCATTCCAGGCCCTGCACCACAAGCTGGTACAAGCTCTCCTCTTTTGAGCCTACATTCCTGGTGGATGTCAGACACTATTGCCTTCAAGTGATTAGCCACTCTTCCACTGGCCAGCCAGCCATCCACATAATTTTCCTGTAAGCCTGTTGAGGTGATAGGCCAAGTAGATTGCTTCTGACTCATTGCCAGCCATCATATATCCATGACAGCCTCTCTTCTTCAGCAAGCACCTGATTGTGCCAGAACCATAGAAAAGAATCATACTCACTTGTTTTGTTCCACCCTAATCATAGGGGATAGTACTGCATCCTATTCTAGGGCTTCAGGCACTAACTACCAGCATTAATAATTCAGTTTTTTCTTTCATAATCATGCTATAGGTGTGATGCCTAAGTCACATGGTGACTTTACCCAACATTTGCACAGACACGAAGCAATGGGAAGTGAGGATGCCACTGTAAGGCAGGGGAAAGGTGTGATATTGGGAGGACACAAGTGGGAGGAGGTGTGACATTGGTGACATTGGCAGAACTGTGTCCCCCTCAGGGTATCACACTTGGCTTTACTTCTTGATTTAGAAGACACAGAAACAGGCTGCCAAGATGCTGCTGTTGCTCACCATCTCATACCAGGGAAAAACCAACTCCTAGGGTTCTGAACCTTCTTTTGGTCTCTGTCATCCTCTCCCTATCAGCCAGAGCTGCAGGAGCAGCATGATTTGTCTGAAAGAGTGCTGAGCCATTAGATAGCACAGGCCTGACTATGTGAAGTCCAAGCCCAGTGGCAGAGTGTTCCAGAAGGCTCAAACCAAGCCTTTGGGTACTTCGGGTAGTCAAACCAAGGGCGTTAGAGTGCCCTGGGAAAGCAGCTCGGTGTTGGCAGGTGAGCCTGGCTCTGCAGCCCTGCTGTGCTGTAGGGTAGGTGGTGTAGCTGTAGGAGGCCAAACAGAGGTACTTCTCTGTCTTCCTTGCCTCGGGTTTGAGGGTAAAGTATCCAACTCCTTCTCCTGGATGAGCGGGTCTAGTCCACATGTCAGAGCATAATTTCACAGCTTCTGAGGCTGTACAACAGGTTTCTTTCCAATGACCTCCTGCAAGACACTGTATTCAAAGAAGGGTTCTTGCTCCATGAGAGGATGTTGGCATCTTTGACCATGCTGAAGATGTACAGTTTCTTTACTTTGCTCTGATTTTGTCTGTATTCATTGTCCAGACCACTTGTAATGCAGCTGAGGCAAGCAGGCAGCAAGCAGGTGATAGTTTGGGCATTCTGTGCTCTTACATGTGTTCCATGGTCCTACAGAAATTCTGCCCCTAAGAAGAGATGGGCACGTACATCCTTCCAAGGAAAAACTGGTACCGTGCTATTTCCTGGCTCCAACCTAACATGAAGAGGATTGTGCAGAGCATCTGAAGGGGAACGCCACCAGTGGGAGCACGGGAGCAGGGCTGAGAATGTGGATGTGTCCCCAGCTAACCAGCCCCGCTTTGCCAGGTGAAGGACTCTCCTGTTATCCCAGATGATGTTATCGGGGCGGGAGAAGGAAATGAAGACATGGGAGATGAGCTTTGAAAGTTTGGTGGGACACTCAGTAAGTGCCCCCTGGATAGGAGGTTGCTTGTCAAGGACTCAGTGAAATTATCCACTTCCTTACAAATGATCCCCAGGGGCCTCTGTCTATCCGTGCTTTGCCACGAAAAATTCTTCCCACCAGTGACCTGCTCATAACAAATCTCTCCAAGGGTAGTTTCCAGTACTTCCCAGCTACTTTCCAGGTGTGGTTTCTGAGTAAGAAACCACTGTGGCATGGCACAGCACAGCAGTGATCCTGCCCAATGTGTTCATCATGGGAAGGACATCCTTGGACATCAGGAAGTACTGGAATAATGTCCCTTGTTTAATCTTAAATCTGATATGTGGAGCCATATGGTGTTATTACAATGGCATTAATTATATGTTTATGTGATCTTTTATGGATAATAATCCAAAGATGTTTGATGAGCAGGTTCTCCAGTACACTTCCATAAATATACCAAAGATGCTTTCTTTTTAACACTATTTTCATCTTCATTCAACATGGTCTTGTAGCTCTGAATTACTTCCTGTGATTTTGATGCAAGACACTTCCTAACCTCTCCAGAGCCACTCATAATCTAAGGAAAAACACTAAAATAGTGTTTTATCTCATACACCAAAGCCTGAATGCCAAGAAATTTTAAACTTAATAAAGTTGGGGACACAAATATATGTCTTGGGCACTGTGTTGTTAAAAGCCTGAAAGGGGTTTTCAAGTTGTTATATTTTCTCATTTCCCCATTAAATAGAGGGCCTTATCTATCTATCTTGTTTCTCCTAAAAACGCTTGCAGAAGAAACATCAAGAAGGGTCCTTGAAAAGGGATTTGTTCTCAGAAGGCCTTTAATTCTGCAGACTTCTTCATTTTTCTTAGTATCTCTTTAACTCAAGTGCCTGAGGTTTCTTGCTTTCCTTGAAGATGATCCCAGTTCCCACCCCCACACACAAAAAAAATATTTGAAGTGCTCTTCGGCAGGTCAGAATTGAAAAAACTTATCTTTTTTGACAGCTTGATTTTTAAAAGTTTAAATTAACTTATGAAGGCTATAAATTTTTATCATCTTTCTATACCAGAAAACGGCTCAGAAGGACTGCGGGGGAACTTCTTAGGAGGATATTTTGGGGGGGAACAAACTCGAAGCAACTTCTAGATTTCAGACCAAGCCCCCGGATGGGTGTCTGGCAATATTCCTGCTTCCTGGGCCAGAGGAGGGAGCTCGGCTCTGCGTGGCCAGGCCGGGGCAGCCCCGGGGCACCCCGGGTCGGTGTTGGCGGAGCGGGGCCGTGGCTCTCGGCAGCAGAGGGCAGCAGAGGCGGCGGCGGCCGGGCCTGGTCCGGTGCCAAGCTGTTCGCAGTCCGGCTTTCTATTCCCCGCTCCTGCCTCCCTCGCTGCCTCCTCCTCCTCCCGCGTCCCGCCCGCCCCCGGCTCCGCGCCGGCCGCCGCTCTCAGCTCCGCCAGCAGCACGGGCAGGGGCGAGCGCACGGAGATGTGAGTCGGGGTCTGGGGAGGGGGATGTGCCCGCACAGCCTTGCGGGGAGCGCTCGGCGGGGTGAGACCCTTCCAGGCAGGAGAAGAGGTCAGCGGGGCTAAGCTGCTGCTCTGGGCAGTGAGCTCGTTCCGGAGGAACGCAGAGGGCAAGAGGGGAGATGTGCAGAATGAGGGGAAAAAAATGTGAGTGCCAACTTCTGGAGGACAGAGATGGAGGCATGGTTGGGTAGAGGGCTGCCCAGGAGACACTAGCAGGATTGCTCCACAGCAAACCCAGCTTGAGATCTTCAGATCCTTGCCAAGGATCCTAAAGTAGCCCACGGCCAAGGGGGACCAAACTTCTCCTGGTTCTGTAAGAATCAGCCCTACAACTTCTGGGAATTTACCCATGAAGCCCTACAACTTCTGGGAATTTATGCAGACCTTACTCGGAATTCACCCATGCTCCTTCACACTGCTTCCTGGGTTGATGAATTTCTGTGGCCAGGTCACAATGGCTTGCTGGAACCTTGTTAGTGCTGGTGTCTTCATTTCAGCTGCCCTTCTTGTTCCTGAGTGATCCGAGCCAGGAGTTGGTCCTGCAACTAGGCCTCCTGTGTTTGCATTCCTTTAGACAGTGCACGAGTCAGTTGTGAAGCCTCTCCTGATTTTGAATTACCCAATTTTGTGCAATGTCATAATTTATTTGTCATGTTCACAGGCATGTTCCTTGTCTCCCGTGGGCCTTCCTCTTTTTTGGGGTGATCAGTTCCAGTCCAGTCCCAAGAGGGTCTCCCCTTTTTGGGGAGATCAGATCCCCCAGTTATCCCAAGCCATATCCCAACAATAACATCAGCAGATGGGATATCCAGGTCCCAGAAGGCTATACGGTGAAGTTGACCTTCAAATACTTTGACCTAGAGCCATCTGAGTCCTGCTTCTATGACTATGTTAAGGTATGTGCATGGATACATGGCCAAGGGGTGTCTGGAAATGGGAATGGCCAGCCTGTGCAGTGACTCTTCATGCACCAGGGCTCCCCTCATGCTTCCCACGAAGGAAGGGGAAGGAGTTAAAGATAGAAATGGGAGCAGCAAGCACTGACAGCTCATGGTTGGGTGATACCAATGTGTGGAGCAGACTCAATCTTATGAGGCTACACTGATTTCACCTTAACTTTGACAGATCAAAGCAGACAAGAAGGACTTGGGCCGATACTGTGGCCGGCTTGAGTCAGCCACAGGCAATCACCCGGGAAGAAAGGAGTTTGTATCTAAGGGGAACAAGATGCACCTAGCATTTCACTCCGATTTCTCCAATGAAGACAATGGCACAGTGATTCCCTACAGAGGCTTCCTGGCATATTACAAAGCTGTGGGTGAGTAGGAAATACCTTCAGCATGCAGAAGGAAAAGCCTGTGTGGCTGCAACCAATTTTCTTCCTTGACAGGCAGATAAAGAGAAGCTTTAGGCAAGGATGTGGATCTCTAAAAACTTTCAGTCTAGAGCAGGGAGGTTTAACACTTTCCTTCCCTTGCCCCTTCACTTCCTGTCTCTTCAGATCTGGATGAGTGTGACCCTAACAGTGCTGCCAAGAATGATGAAAGGCCTCAGTGCCAGCACTTCTGTCACAACTATGTGGGTGGCTACTTCTGTTCTTGCCGGATTGGCTACCAGCTGCAGAGTGACCACCATTCCTGCAAAGGTAAGGAGAAATTTTAAAAGATCAGAGGGTTCCAGAGAAGGAGCCCTTCATCCAGGAAGGGTGGGAGAAGTAACTTAGGAAGCAGATAACAGGGCTGCAGAAGGCACAGCCCCACGATGTGACCTCTACTTTCTTCCTCTTCACCAGTGGAGTGTAGCAGTGAGTTGTTCACAGAGGCATCTGGGTACCTGAGCAGCCCTGAGTACCCCCAGCCCTATCCCGAAGACCTGCGGTGTAACTACAGCATCCGTCTGCAGAAGGGCCTGTCTATCACCCTCAAGTTCTTGGAACCCTTCGAGATTGATGATCACCAGCAAGTCCACTGTCCTTATGACCAGCTCAAGGTACTGAGATTAGCAAACTCTCCTCCCAACCCTGCTGCCAGACCCCGACAGGAATTGTGAGGACACCACTGTTCAGATGAGAAATACGGGATCAGTACCAGCAGAATGCCCCAGCACAAAGGACTGAGCCCCTGTCTCTCTGTCAGTGCATTTAATTACCACTGTCCTGAGGTCAGAGGCCACTGTGAGTGAAGAAGAAAACCCCACCCCATCCTTCTTATAGTTTAATCTCCCTTTAACTTAATCTCAGGGGTTGATAGCTCTGATTCCCAGATAAGGGAGAAGAACTTGTGGTAGGTGAGTCTGTTTTTCTGCTCTGTCAGTGCAGGCACCAGCAAAGATGGGTCAGACAACCAGCCCTATTCACCATCATAGGCCCTCTGGTAAACTTGGTCTGGATTGAAACAGGCATTCTGAGGCAGAGGCATGTGTGTTTCTGTCCGTAATATACGTTTTCCTCATCAGATCCAAGCACGAGGGAGAGAGATTGGTGAATTCTGTGGCAGGGAACCACCTGGCATCATTGAAACCAACAGCAATGAGGTGGACATACTCTTCCTCACTGATGAGTCAGGCTTCAGCCGTGGCTGGAAGATCCACTACACCTCTGAGAGTAAGAGATATCTCCCCCAAAGGCTGCTACAGCCTATTGACACTGTTTGCTAATCCCAGCTTAATCTGTCCCACTCTCTAACAGAAATACGGTGCCCACAGCCTGTCCCACGGGATCAGTTTACCATCATCAGAGACCTGCAGCCTGTGTATCAATTTCAGGACTATTTTGTTGTCAGCTGCAAGACTGGGTATAACCTGATGGAGGTGAGATCCTTTCTCCACTCCCTTCAGCCATATTCTGCTTTGTCTTCAGTTTGTGTCTTGCACCTTTCGATAAAACTTTCTTTGGAGATCTCATTCATGGCAACCTCTTTTAATTTCTGTTTCTTCTTTGCTTCTCTCGGCTTTCTTCTCATGGTTTCTCTTTTCCTAGCTCTCTTCCTTATGCTGTTACTCTTTCATGCAGCCCTGGTAGAAGATGAAAGACAAAGATCTCAGGAAAAGCTGGTAAACAAGAGCATCTCTTTGGAAGAACAAGAAATCAGACTCAAAGCAGAAGATGTTACCTGCCTCTCTTGCCATCCTATTGCCAGGGCTGGGTAGCACCTCTGACTTGTCATGGTTTTATAGTAGCTGGCTTCTGGTATCTTGGCCTGCTGACAAGAATGTGTAGCCTGTGGCAAATACAGGATAGAGGGAAAGCAGGAGGAGATAGCAACTGGAACAGACTGCAGAGAGACAAATATTGGACAGCAGTGAAAAGACGAGCACACAGAATAATATTTTAATGTGGAGAAGGAATGAAAGGCTCTGTACAACCAACAGGTGTTTTTGTCTCCCATCTAGGGTGACCGAAAGCTGATGTCCTTCACGGCTGTCTGCCAGGCTGATGGCACATGGCACCAACCCATGCCCCACTGTGAAAGTGAGTGATCTGAGAATGGGGGTAACATCCCCTGCTGTGGCTTTCCCCCTCCAGAAACAGAGTTCAGCCTCTCTGAGGCCTATCAATTTGTCCATGCCATAGCCTTATGGATGTGCTGTCTGGAAGGACCTGTGGAGGTCCACCGTTGCTTCACATTTTTCTGCTGGCAAAAATTCAAATTGTTTTCCTCCCTTACAAAAATGCATAAAATATCATTCAAAAATTGCTGTGATGTTGCAACATTTAAAGCAAAATATTCTAAACTGGGATCTATTTTAGAGCAACTTCTCTTTGCCCACTGTCCTAACTGGTCCTTCACGTCATGGCCCCAGTGCCCAGACTTGCAGGCAGTCTGCCTTTGATTCATGTCTTCTTTTTTTTCTCTGTTGTAGTTGTGAACTGTGGCAGCCCTAAAAACCTGACCAATGGTGTGTTCAGCTACGTTAATGAATCTGCAAACAACGAGTACCAGTCAGTGATCTCATACCAGTGCAATGAGCCCTATTACCACATCGTCACTGGAACTGGCGGTGGTGAGTCCTAATCCCACACAGACACTGAAACCTGTGCCTGGAAAGCCCTCTCACGTTTCCAGTTAGAATTGTTTCTTCTCCCCAGGCTTAGGGCTCATGCTTTCCTCCTGTGAACACTCTCCAGTCTTTCCTTGTCCTGCAGCATATCTCTGCATTCTTCTTGTCTCAGCCTATTCCCATCTTGCTTCATTCCCAGAGTCCATCACATCCCTCTTCCATGCTCCCCTTAACTTTTGCAGAAGGTCTTATTGTCTCAGCTGTAGTCATGGTTCATTCTTTTCTAGTGGATTTCATTCTTTTCTAATGGATTTCATCCTTTCACTGAAATTTGAGGCATGGTGTCTGGGAATCACCGAAATTCACAAAACTCACTTCATCTGTCCAAGTTGCTACAGATACAAATAAACTAACACACACTTGGCTCCACTGTAATGCTGTTTAGCTCTTTGGAATATTGTTCAGCTGCAGAGGTATCTAAGAACTAAATAACATACTTACAGAAAAATCTATTTTAATGCAGCAGGTCAGAAAAATTAGGTCATCATTCAAAACCTTTCACATGCCTTCTTTTCACATGCCTTCTTTTTACATCTTGATGACGCAGGACGTTTAATTCCAAGAACAGCATAAGGAGTTCATGATTTCCTTGCCTTGGCTGTTCATTTAGCCTCCACCAAAAAACAAACAAACAAACAAAAAAAACCAACCAAAACCCACCAAACAAACAAATAACAACAAAAAACCCCCAAACAAAAACAAACCAGATTTTTAATCTGAATCAGTTTCTGGATACAGTTATCAGCATAGACACACAGTTGTGCTTCATGCTGGAGAAAGGTGACAGGCTATTACTGAGGCTGGGAACAAGCAGCTAAAGAGGTTTTTTTGTTGGTACTAATGTTCAATTTGATTATTCTTGCATCTGAGTTTAACTCCTTTATATACAGTCAGAGCTCAGTCTCATCAGAAAAAAATCAGGAACAAGTAAATATCAGCTTCTGCCGAATTCTGGTGGGGAATCACCATAATTTAGTCAATTTTAAAAGAGAACAGCAAACACTTTCTCAGAAGCATTTATTTCAGTGTTAAGACAAATTGTATAAAAAATATTTTTAGTTACCAGCACAAACTTTCTAAGAAAAGCCAGAGTGTCAGAGGTAGTGGAGTTTGTGTTGAGAGGTGACATGTGAGTTTAGCTGACCTGCAACTTAGGCTCAGAAATAGATACTGAGCATGTACAGTAACTGACTCATCTGGTTCCCATTTCTGGAACAAACCACCTTGTCCTACTCTCTGCAAACTACCGACACCAGAAGCTCAAATGTAAAATCCATGCTTTTAGTACTTCCCTCCTTTCTTCAGGCTAAATAAGGTCAAACAGTGCTCTGTACACCTGTGGACTCGGTGAAGATAAGACTTCACACAGATGGCCCTACAAGCTTACTGCTCCTCTGGAGCTGAGGTGCTTCAAGATGAACAGATGGAAACGTTCCATACCCTATCACAGGCAGCTTTTCCCAGGAAAGAGTGCTTTGGGATGGAAGGGCTGAGGAACCTCTTGAAAATATTCTATTCTATTCTATTCTATTCTATTCTATTCTATTCTATTCTATTCTATTCTATTCCGGCTTTTTTTTCCACCCCATGCCTGCAGGCCTCATTCCCTTCCCTCTCATCCTACAGACAGGTTCACCTGTTCTCCTGAGGGAACCTGGCTGGATCAGGATGGCCAGAAGAGAATTCCATCCTGCTTGCCAGGTCAGTAAATCTCTGACTTTGTCTGGTGTTTACTGACTCATGCTTACAATCAGTACAAAACTGGGACAACATGCAGGGAGGGGAGTGAAGATAATGGTATCAGTGAGGAACATCAGGGAAGACTATCCAGAAAGCCAAAATAAAGTGAAATCAAACAGTGATGGTGAGGAAAGAGAGAGAAAAGCCAGGACAACAGAGAGTGTCATGTTCTTATATTTCTCCACAGTGTGTGGGAAGCCGGTCCATCCCGTTATTGAAGTCCAGCGGATCTTGGGTGGCAAATCAGCAGGGAGAGGCAATTTTCCTTGGCAGGCTCTGACTGGCATCAATGGACGTGGGGGTGGAGCACTCCTGGGCGATCGGTGGATCCTTACCGCTGCCCACACCATCTTCCCCAAAGGAGGAGTACGGAACAATGTGAGCCTAGAGCAGCTGGCAGAGGAGGCTGACATTTTCCTCGGCCACACCGATGTAGACGAGCTCCACAAGATGGGTAACCACCCTGTACGCAGGATCTTTATCCATCCAGATTACAACCCTAAAGATGAGCACAACTTCAACGGGGACATAGCCCTGCTGGAGCTGAAAAACCCAGTAACCCTGGGCCCTACACTACTGCCCATCTGTCTCCCAGATACTACCAGCACCTCATTCTACACTCATGGGCACATGGGCTACGTGAGCGGCTTTGGTGTGGATAAAAACCGCATCTCAAGCAATTTGAAGTACGTGAGCCTACCAGCAGTTGCTCGAGAGAAGTGTCAGAGTTGGCTGGACAGTAATAAGAAAGGTATCCCTATGGTTTTCTCTGAGAACATGTTCTGTGCTGGCTTCCTCGAAGGCAAGCAGGATACCTGCCAGGGGGATAGTGGCAGTGTCTTCACAGTGTTAGACAGGGAAAGCGGTCGCTGGGTGGCTACCGGCATCGTTTCTTGGGGAATTGGCTGTGCCACAGGCTATGGCTTCTACACCAAGATCCTCAGCTACATAGACTGGATCAATGGGATAGTAAAGGAGGACAGGCCCTAGGTATTGCTGTCCTACTAACTGAAGCACTGTTGGTAGCATATCCATTTCCAGACACAGCAAATCATATCCAAAGCTTTTGATGGTGTCCCAAAGGCTTTTCAAACACGCAAAGCACATAACCTTCATCATGAGCCCTTCTGAGAGCTGCCATGCTGTTTGATTGTACCACTGGCAGCTTGTGGGACGCCTTTGTGGATGTTCTTCATGCAAATGTTATAACCGGGTGAAGCCTTAATCCTATCAGGAAATCTCATGACAGCAAACATGTTATGGTTTGAAATGCTGATGATATCATGAGACTACTGTAATCTACTTTTGTACTCCATTTTGTGGGAAGGTTGAAGGGAAGAAGACTTCCTTGAAGGATAGGGTGGTTTCTGCTGAGTACAGTGTGCAGAAGCCCACTGGCATCAGTGAGATTCTATGAATATTAAAATACTTGCTGGATAAACCATGTGTTTTATAGTTTTTTGTCTTTGTTTTTAACAATGGCTGGATATTTCTCACTACTGAAAGAAACTTAGGGACTTTCTATAGGGAATGCTTTACCTACCACTAAAATGTTTCCAGTTCTGCAATGGCCTGTGGTAGCTTCTTATCTGTCCCAAAATTACCATTAGATTACCCAGCCCGAAACCCCAGGTGGCTTCAAGGGAGGCAAAAATAACTTGCCTGTGTGATGCCACATTCCAAAAACAGGGAAGACAACAAACAATCTCATGGATAAGAGAGCCCAGAAACCTTTGCTGACCAGAATTTGAGGATGGATTTTTTTATACTATATGAAATAAAGCTTTAACTCCAGGACAGCAGCTCTAAAATGATGCTGATTCAGAGAAAAAGTGACCTCTCTTGTGTTGTGGGTATTCTCTGGAGTTGTCTTCTTGACTAAATTTTCTACTGCAAAATCACCTACTATGTTCTTATGAGTCACTGAGAGAAACAAGATATCAGATCCTTGGTTACTAGTCCAACAATCCAATAATGTTTTGTTACCCAAAACTGAAGTGCTTGAGCTGAGTGCAGGATTCAGTATGAAATATCCCAAGAGCTGTACACATCCTCCTCACCATTTCCTAAACTCTCAGAAAAACTTAGGCTGGAAGAAGATGTCTCTGTTGACTCTGCTGACACTGGGGCTAACTTCAGAGCTGCAGGGCCTTGCCTGGGAAAGTTATCAAGAGATCTAGGGACAGAGATTCCCCAGTCCGTTGTGGCACTTGTTCCAGTGCTGACCCACATCCTAGGAAAAAGCCCAACTGGAAATTTAGGTATCTGAATACAGCAGTTAGATCCCCCCATTCCTCCTCTTCAAGCTGAACAAATTCAGTCTTTCAGTATATGCCATCTGTACCAGATGATTCCCTGATCATCTCAGTGGAAGGATGTCTGTGACTGATTTAGGACCTTCCAGAGCAGAAAATACCCCTAATACATGTCAGGTAATATTCCTTCCCCAAATCAAGAAAATGTAGTGTTTTGGGAGAAAAATCAAGCTTTATTTCTTTTCTAACTCAATAAAATTTGAAGAAAATAATGCCTGAGGACAGATGAATGTAATTATTTTTAAAATGGCTGTTCTGTTCAGCTTAATTCAGAAATCTGAAGTCCTCATTGCTGGTAATGGTTGATCAGTGAGATGGAACCATCTCAGAAGAACTTTATAAGTACTCTTAGGTAGAGAGGTGAGGTACTACAAGTTCCAGCTTGACGAAAGCTGGCAGGGTCAGAATATGATTAGACACTTGATTTAGGGAGTTTCAAGGAGAACTAGGTCTAGACTGAGGAGAAGAAAGGCACTACAGACACAATAGCACATTGCACAAAAGGCAGTTTAGACATTCTTTAATGCTGTTAGATATTCTGAACAGTACAGGAAATACATAAATCAGAAACCAGGCTCTGAACCTTCCCTGGCAACCAACAATTATTCTCTCTTGTCTTCATTGAAACCTCCCTGTCAGGTTTCAATGGGGCACAGCTAGGTCTTCTCCAAGTGGGAAAAAAACACTTGGATAGAGATAAATGTAAGGAAGAAGAAGGAGTCTCTTTATTCAGAATAATGTCTTCCTTTTACGCTGCTCTGAGTGGAAGAAAGAGAATTTCCCTTCCCAGACATGATGACGGTGGGAGAAACGGATCCCTACTCCTGAATCTCCACTCAACACAGACACAATGAGTTATACTGTGTTATATATTGCCCATTATATACACAGAGTGAACAGGGTCACAGCCAGCCCAAACATGCAGCCATCACATTAAGATAGGGTGACTGTGACGAAAGGAGAAACAGCTATTTCTGCCAAGCCTCCTCATCCTCGTGCTCGCTCATGGTCTCTCTAATCCAGTCCAAGTAACGCACCACCTTGGTGTAAAGACCAAAGGTGCCACATTTCGGCCCCCAGGAGATCAGCCCTGCCACATAGTACCTGGTGGCATTCAGAGGATCCTGGATGGCATAGGCTCCCCCACTGTCCCCCTGGCAGCTGTCCTTGCCACCACCGGCACAGATCATATTGTCGGTGAAGATGTAAACGACGGAATCATCGGAGCCCTCTGGTCTCACCGATCGGCACTTGTCCATGTTCACCACGGGAATCTGGGCCTTCCAAAGATAAGCAGGGAGTCTTCCTACCTCTCTCTGGCCCCATCCAGCAATGTATCCCAGAGTCCCTTCTTGCAGCTCGTATTCGGGTGATTTACCAGGAAGACAGATGGGTGAGATGTTTGGACCTATCTTCACGGGATCCCTCAGCTTCAGTAGTGCAATATCATTATCAAAATCGATCCTGGTTTCTGTGGGCTCCTCCTTCCAACCAGGATGGATGAATGAAGCTTCTGGGATCAGCTTCTCAGCTTCCCACTTCAGAGATTCTCTACGAACATCAATTACCCCAGCATACATGGTGGGCTTGTCATATCCCTCCAGCACGTGAGCTGCAGTCATCACCCATCTGTCAGAGATGAGCACACCGCTGGCTCTGGGGTCATTGAAATACACCTGCCAGGGAAAGTTGCCCTTTTCTGCACGGGTGCCTCCAAAAATCCTTCCTGTGTCTCGGATGGGATTACTAGGCACCCCACAGACTAGAAAGAAAAGAAAAAAAGAGGAACCAGATGGGAGAATTAGCAGTTACAAACAGGGGATTCTTTGGTACTGCTAAAAAGCCCATAGTGCTCTCCTTCCTGTGTCCTCTAAATAATTTTTGAATCTGAGTAACCATGTTTATATTTTATGTCACAGAGCTTGCAATTAGTATCTACAGAGAAATCAAAGAAAATTCTAGCAAAACTACTGTCAACACTCAATTTATGCTGAAAATGCTCATTCTCAAATTCACTCTTCTGGAAAGCAGTTGTCACCTCGACAATGTTAGTATATCAAAGCTCACAATTTAATTGCCTTCTAGTTGGCATTTTTCCTTTGCTGAATTATGCTCTTTAGATGAAGGTGTTGTCTTTGAAAAAAATTCTTGTTTGATTTCTTAGAAATATGACACTGCTCTTTAAATTTTAATTTTTTTTTTTTGTGAACTCCAGATAGTCTCAGGTTAAGAGTTCAGGTTTGTCACTGATGTTTCACCATTTTTCCTCCCCATTCTATTAGTGTGTAAAATCTTAAGCAGTGGGAAATCTTATCTGAAGATCTTCTGGGTGCAGAGATGCTCCATGCTTTTTGAGTAGAATATTTGGTAACATTTTGCAGAATGTTAGTGCTAAGGGCATAAATAAGGCTGGTCATTCTGACATATCCAGGAAATTAATTTCTTACCACATTGCCTTGTTTACATTGAATCCTTAGAAAATCAGAGATTAAGAAACTGTAGACAGCAGATAGATTCTAACTTGCATGGAGCAGAATTTGTTAAAGAATTTCATATAATCATGGGAAGATTTAGGCTGGAAGGTACATCTCAGTGCCTCTAGTGGAACCTGTTCCTCCCTAACTGCCCTCCCCACTACCCTCCTAACTCCAAAGCCAGATTACTCAGGGGCTGTGACAGGTAACTTCTGCTCACCTCCCAGGGTGGTGATTAGCCAGCCTCTCTGGACAGTAGTTCCAATACTCTGGAGCATTTTTCCTTAAATACAACTAAATTTCCTTTGTTGCAACTTGAGCCTGTCATTGCCTTTTACTGCTGTGTCCCACCGAGAAGAATATGGCTCCATATTCTTTGTAGCCTCCACCTGGGTAATAAATTCCCTGAGCTTTATCTTTCAACTTGCCTTTTTCACTGTGTACTTGTATAGTCCAAGTCACTGTCTGAGCTGTGACTGAACTCTTAAGAGAGTAGAATCTCCTCCACCTGGATCTTGTACTTTGCCAGTGAGGATCTGGGGCTTTGAAGGAGTGAACAGGCATCATGTACAACTAGGGTAAGTCATGCTGCCTCCTCTAAGAGGGGAAACTGAACAGCACAAAGGTTTTAAAATTCTCCCTATCAGCTGGAAGTTAAGAAAAGAAAAATACAGAGACAAAAGAAGCAGTGTTCTTCATATGCTGCATGCACATAGAGTTTTTGGCAGTACCTGGGACACATTTTGGTAGCTTTGTTCCCATCTCTTCATTAACCCATTCTCCACTGGCTGAGCACCGATATATAACTGGGAAAACATGAGAGAAAAAAAGAGTTCCATAAGGATACAATCGAGATGAGCACAGGGTAAGTAGCATTACTGTATATGATGCATCAACCTTCTCATTTCCAAAGAAAGCACAGCTTGGTAAACACTGCTGTTACCTCCCCACCAGGGTGCTTGATTCCTTTTTGAGAGAGACCTCATCTAACAGGTTTCTTGAGCCCTTTACTTTTCCACCAGAACTCTGTGCTATATGTGGCAAAAACCTCCACGGTTCACTCACAATGCAAATGGAGAGAGGACTTGCTAATGCATTTAAGGTCAACAGCCCAAGCATTGTTAGGGTGTATTAAACACAGAGGCAACACAAAACTACTGCCTGCAACCCCACACCAGTCCTGTTCTTATGACCTTATGGCCCAGAGACGGTGCCAGAACCATTTCTTCTGGCCTTTAACCAAAGGAAAATGAGTGTGTAGTAGAGGCAGTGCTCACCATCCCCTTTGTTTTCTAGGGTGTAGTAGGGTGCCTCACACTGATACTGGACAGCAGCTGTGTACAGAGGCTCATGCAGGTCAGAGATGTACAAGGCTTGGGCGTTGTCAACAGGAGGAGGATCACCACAGTTCACAGCTGTAGAGAAGAAACGAAAAGGATCAAATATAATCAAAGGGGCACCCTCACTCAACAACATGATTATTTTGTATGACAGGGAACCACTCAGCTTCTCTAATCTCTGTACAGTCATGGGAGCTCACTTTCTCTATCCCTTCATCATGCTCATATCCCAGTCTTTCAGCATCCTCCTAATCTGGAGATATAGTGGACCTAGAGCCTAAACACTCCATTCCAGTTCTCTTCCCACAATACAGACACAGGTCACTTACGAACACATCTCAAATGGGAGTTCCTCCATTCACCATTTTCCTGACAGCTGGAGAGAAAACTTGTAATGCTATCTCGTTGCTAGGAAAAAGAACACATGATCCATGTAAGTGTCTGGACTTGAAATACATCTGACACAGGTGCTCCAGTGGAGGGGCCTCAAAACACTGCAGTGGCTGGAAGAGGTTTCCTCTATGGCTGAGTTGAAAACTTTGAGTTCCCAGAAGTACTCAGGACCCCTGATGGGAATGCCTCAAGACGTTGCTGAGTGGGCCAAAGGGGACATATGCTTTTTTATTTCACTTACCCTCACAATTTCATAGCCTTCCACACAGGTCACCTTCACAATGTCCTTTAAGATATACTTGTCCTTCTTTGGGTCAAGAACAGAGTTGGGGATGACACTCATGGGACAGGTTACAGCTTTGAAAAGATAGGTGGAAATCAGTGATGAACTGGTTCCAGATTTACTCTTCTTCCCACTCCCAACTTCTTCCTCCCCAGTGATTTTTTTCCCTTAGTAAGCAGGCATACTCTTACTCAATACCAGCAGCTGTGGACATGTTAACATGCTGTTGTGCCATGAATGTGACCTGGGACAAACCCTGTCCCTAACTCAGCAGCAGAGTGAACACATTCCCAAGCGTTTACTCACGGTCCCCATAGTAGCGTATTTTCCAGCCTTTGTGCTGTGTGCCGTGGTCTGTCTGGAAGATTATGTCAACAATGTTATTCCTGGTTTTGATTTCAGGAGGACCTGGGAATTTGCTGCCACAATAGGGACCGAAACGCTGTTTTCCAGAGACAATCTGAGAAAATAACAAAGAAGAATAAATGAGAAATGACAAATATATTGAGAGAGCTATTAAAATATGCACTCAATATATACATATTCAAATGTATTCCCGCAAATATCAAAAGGCAACATAATTGAAAATAAAGTTAAGCAGTCCCAAAGTCTTTGGCATATGAGGAGATTGATGGGAGATTCAGAGCACCCTGACTCCTTAGCTCCCCAAGCTGCACACCTACTGTTAAGCTGTCGTGGCAGGTCCCGTCGGAGCCGGCTGGTTCCACGTCGAAGTCCCCGCTGCGTATGCTCAGCACCACAGAGTAGCCTGGGCTCAGAGCCACTCGATAGTCACACCGAGAGTTCTCCGGGTACTGGTTGGGATAGTTGGGGCTGGCAATCTCCCCCGTTGGCTCAGTGAAGACATTTCCACTGCAGTTCACTAGGATCGAGGAAGGAAAACAAGTAGGATTCAGAAAGGAAATGGTCCATGTGTGCACCTGACAAGCTCTCCCTCTTCCACCACATTCCCAGTCTGCCCAGCTACCTGCAATAACCATGTCACAACATTGTATCTTCCCAAGAAACTGAAGTCAGGGCCACTCTCTATCCAGTTAGCCAGGGACTTCAACTCCTTTTTACCCTCCACCTGCAATTTAGGCTTCCTTTCCTCATGCTCATATCCTCATATTATACTCCTTTCAACATGCACCGTTTGTGATCGTGCAACTTTTTGATTCAAGCCAGGCAGACCCTTGGTGATTTTTGTGTCCTTATGGAACTTCCCCGTTTTGTCAGAGATTTAAAGATTCACAGATAGCAATATGCTAAGAAGGGTCTCCCTCACGGTCTTTAAAGAATGTCATTTAGTAATTTCTCAATTCTCTTGACACAGAAATAAAAATAAAATTGTTAAGAATAAGTTAATAGAAATTCCCCAAACCATGGTCCACTGCAGTTCAGATTTGCACTGGGATGGATTTTTTTCCCCCAAAATATACCTGTCACAAACAGCTGAGAAGGTTGATAAAGTTTTCCAAGTGCAATATCTCACTTGGCCTAAACTAACTCTTGCTCTTAACCACAGCTCACACACATCTCTTACCTCCACATGTTTTGTTATCTCCATAGAGGAAATAATCTGGTGGACAGCTACAGAAGTAACCTCCAATATAATTATTACAGTAATGACTGCAAGGTTCATCCACAAAATCCATGCACTCATCCACGTCTGCAAGTGTGAAAAGATGAATCAGGCAAATCAGGAGAGGGCCCTGAGGGCAGCAGAAAGTGAAGCAAACACTAGTGGACAACAAGGAAAATGTATCTCTAAGGCATTATTTATACTGGCCATACTGGAATGCAGTTCTGTCTCCTGGGATCTCTTTAAATGAGGCATTTCTTTACAGAAAACCCTTCTGTCAGCTTTCCTCCCAGCCTGGACACTACAGAGATCCAGATGAAGCTGTTTTAACCTTACCCACAGCAATGTAGTAGGCTGCAAAACCAGTGAAACGCTCCTCATTGGAAAAGTCTGATTGGAATGTCACAGTGAGGGTGTTGTAAGGAACATGAAATTCCTCCACAATCCGGGAGCCAGGGGCACGAGGTTTCTTCTGCCCACAAAGAACACCTTCAGCATAGCCCCCAGACAGGATCTGCAGAAGAATTCAGACACCTCACCTCGCTACTGCAACATGTGGAACTACCATCACTTGAGTCTTTCGAGCACCTTTCAGCTGCACCTTAGCTTTTGGGTGCTGAGGTGCAGCTGAATGGAGCCGCTGGACAACCAGTTGCATGATACTCGTAAGACACATGAGGAGTGCTCCCTCCTACTGATTTCCCAGTGAAATACTTGTCTTAATATCTCAGATACAAATTAATCCACACAGTTTGCTGTTAACATCCTTTCTTCAGGCCTACTTGTACAAAAAAATTAAAAAAACCCATGGTGTTTCAAAGCAGCAAAACCAACCATGACAGTCCACAGAGCAGCCGAACAGGCTCATTGGGTTGTTGCAAAAGGACACAGGTTATTACAGAGCACACTCATCCTTCTGTCCCACCTTGGTCCTCCCCAAAGGTGTCCTGGTGCTGCACTTGACCTTACTGTCCCTTTCCACACAGAGCTATGGCGGGATAGTATGGTCTAGTTTCTGTCTGCTTGTGCAAAAGTGCTTGATCTTTTGTGCCTTGTGGGACAACGTGGAGCAGGGCTAGTTTTAAGAAATTTGTGGTGCACAGATCATAAAAAACTGTGGTGCAAGGGACAACAGCACTTTATCTGAGTGGCCACTATCCCTAAACAGATGGATTGTTTTTAACCTCCATCCTTTCCAAACAATTTCTGTTTGCAATAAATCATCTATGTCCACTCATCAATTAATTCAAAATGATTCCAGGAACAGACAACTCTCACCCTAAGAAAATGGTCTTTCTACACCTACACTTCAATGACTGGGAATATGTCTTGCAATAGGGGGGTGTCAGTGATGGCTAAGAAGACTTTTCCTAAGAATATAGGAGAAACAGGTGATGGGGGACAAAAATGGGACACCCAGTTGGCAGACAATGCTCACATGGTTATAAAGCAAACTGGAATTGACTTCATGACTGCTAGCGGAAATACACCCAGACATTTGGACTTCTTGGAGATCAGAACAGGAAGGCTGTGCCTAACTCCTTTTCCAGCCCGAGCTTTGTCCACAGCTTTGTTGTTCTGTGCTCTAACCTGCCTTCCTGAGCTTTTATCACTCAAGGACATGGACAGTACCTTCACAAAGTCATATTCGCAGTCCTGCGATGGTTCAAGATCCAGATGTGTGAAATAAAGGTGAATACCATATCCCGAAGGGACCTGGATTTCCCAAGATTTATTCACATCATTGGGATACCCCTGAGGGTAATTGGGTGACAAGATCTCTCCATACATGGAGGCTGCATCAGCCCAGATGGGGAGACAGAAGAAGATCAGGGACCTGGGAAAAGAGAAGGGAAGGTAGTGTTTTCCATTTTCATATGTGTACAATCCCCAGTGAACAAACTAGACTTTGGCTGCACATAGCATGCAGCAGAGCTCCTGTCTCTGGAGTTTCAATGTCCAGTGCTGTGGCTGTGTGGGGCTTGTCTTTCTCCTGTAGCTTTTCACACAGGAGTACAGCCTCAGTCGTGCTCTCTGCTTCTCTCAGTCTCTGTAAGAACTGGTAAAACTGCAGGAGCTGAACACAGGGGTCATAAGTGATCTTCCCTACTCATTGCCCTGTCCTGGAGGTTATTTCACCTATAAATACATTCAGATTTGAAAATCAGTAGAGTCTTACAGGGAAAATACATGATTCATAGAATGCAATTGCTAACAAATCTTGAGATTCCATAACTCACCACATCTGGAAAAAGCAGTTCTTGCTTTCTGAAAATCTTCAGCAACTGGACTTTGGAGTTATGATCTAGGACAAAAAACTGTGATTGGTTTATGTTGCCTGTGTTATCTGCTAAGCAGGTCAAAAACCATAGAACGCCAGCTTGGGGAGACTAGGTCAAGGTCTTGCCTGAAAATCAAGCTCATATTTCTATCCCTTCCTGCACAGAGGAAACCCAAGCATCAAGAAGGGAGACAAAGATGTATACGGACAAAATCTCTGTCTTGGTACTCATCAATGCTCACGCTCTCCCCTTATGACCATCAGTGAATCCAGACACCACGCTGGTGCACAGCAAATTAAGACAGACAACACATCCCCCAGAGGTACCCAATCCATTCTTCCCAGCACCTCAAAAATCATGCTAAGACCCTGGGGTGGGAGAGTAGCTTGTCCTGACTCTTCTAGCTGTCAGACAAAGACACTGGGGAATATCTTCCTTTCTCATTTCTAATGCCTGCAATATTTACCTTTTTTCCATAGCCCACGTCTGATTTTCTTCTCTCTGCCCTTCTCTCTTCTTTCTCTCTTTTTTCTTCCTGTGCACACCCTCTTCCAAACGCACCCAAAGCTGAAGTCTGGGGAAGGGAGCTCTAATTCGCAATATCGCAGCACCCTCTATCTGTGGGATGCGGCTTCCCAGCCTTCCCTCTAGCGTGAGATTCTGGCTTTGAAAGCTCTCAGCAGGAAGGGGAATTCCCAGAAAGAGTTGCACAATCCTGTTGGCTGCAGTTGCTGTGGGGAGCGCACCGGTCTGCTTGTATTTTCGGGAAATCAGATGACTTTGGGGAAAAGGGAGGGGAATATCCAAAGGGTGTAGAAAAGGGAGAGTCCAATGCTTCTGCATAGAAACCCTGTTTGATCATCGTGTCCAGAGATCACTTTGGTGGAGTTCAGTCTTACTGCAACGTAAGACTCTTACTGCAACGTGATGGCCACAGGGCTGCTGCTACTGCTCTTCATTGGACACTTCAGAGACCCTTTTTTAGGGGAAAAATAAAAGAAAAAATAGTGGCCTATTCAATGTTGTGCCTCTGAGGCTAACAGCAGGAGTAGGAGTACATGGTTTTGCTGGGTTCAGTATGGGGACACATTTAGGACTAAGGAACACATAGCTATGTTTTTATTTACCAAGTGAACTTCATGTGAGAGCATGTCCATCATGTTCATATTCGCCAGACTTAGCCCTGGAGCAAGATAGACCCTAAGACCCTTGCAGAAAGGAGTTCAAAGATTTACACCAGACAGGACCCTTAGCCCAGCCCAATGCCCACGAGCCCAGACCAAAACACAAGCTAAAATATCTTTCACTGATACTCCAGAAACCCCCTCCTCCTCACGAAGCAGCTGCACTGGGACTGGTCTATAAATGAAAATGTAAAACTCCATTACAGCCTCTACCCTTTACAGCCAGACTCCAGAGCTTGTTTAAGACAGGGAAAAAAGCGCTTCAAGTTTCAACAGGCCATAGGCAAAGTGCATTAGCAAAGCCCATCTGAAAGAGTCCTTTATATTGTCATGGGAGAGAAACACCTCCAGATGAATCATAACTGACTTCATTGTAGTCAGGATAAAGGCTTTGCTTGAAGAACATGCCTAGTCTGTTTTCTTTGTCAAAATGAGAAGGGAAAGAGAAAGAAAACAGAGTGTCATCTCACTTCTGGTGTCTCTCGGGAGCACAGCTTGATGTTTTGAACTGGAATTTTGAGAGCCAGGAAAACAGTGATGAAAGATACACAACAAATCACAGGAAGATATTTTCTCCTCTGAGCTGTGCAAGGTAAAACCCTGTCAGTGACTCTTCAAGCCACAATCATAGTTTAAAATGGGCATGGTGGAAAGAAAATGAGTGTGAACTGATACATTATGCATGTCATTTTATCACAAGGGAATTCTATATTTTCATATAAACCTGACTCAACTCGTCTGTAGCAGCGGCAGATGAATATGTATATGAATATTAATAATTCTTTAGAAATTAATTAAGAAATATTTTTATTGATCAATTAATTTCTATTAATTAAGAAAAGATTGTTGAAGATAGTTAAATAAAGAAGTAGCTGCATTTTATCTGGTCACCTATCCACATAATGCTAACTATTTATGCAGGAGGCTGGTAATATTTATATATATTTACACTGAATACACGTACAACATTTGATTGCATTTTCTTAAATCTGTATTGTTTTTTCAACTCTTAAGATGAAACAGTTAGGTAATATATTTCACAGTTCACTGCAACTATGTCAGATAACCATTTAAAAGAGGTAAAATCATGCCATTAAGGTCAATAAGTGATAACATTAAATTCACCAGTACAATATAATTCTGCTCAGAGGCACACATACCCTCTTAAATTCCTAAATTACATGACCGCATACTACTTTTCCCAAATTGCATAAGACAACCCTCTTCTTAAAATGACTCAGAGTTGTGTAGCTGTAACCTTTCTGCCAGATGTTATGAAGCACAGTAAAGCTCCAGGTTTCACAAAATTACCATTTAAAACAGGCTTGACTGGCTTGTCTTCCCTCAGGAAGTTGGGAAAAAAAAGCTTTTCCCAAGTTCTTAAGAAAAGCCACACACATCTCCATCTGGAAACACTGAGTCAGTGCATTAAAAAAAAGGGCATAAACATCAAAAGAGAAAACAACATTAACTAAGTGAATCGAGGGAATACAAGTAGCAGGGAATCAGGGATATAGAAGTAAGAAGTAAAATATCCTCAATTTTCAAAGACTTTGGCAGTAATTTGCCAGTTTCCCATTCTTCCAATAAGAGGGTTCTGTGGGTTTCTTGCACACTGCACTTCCCACCTCCCTCTTGTGACCCAGGCCAGTTTTGTTGGCAGTCATTAAATGGGAGCCTTTGATAAAACCCAGGAAAACCTGGCAGTGGAGGTGCACTCTGGCTCAGAACCATTCAATACAATTCACTGATTTCCACCTCTGCAAACTGTACCAGGGCATTTTCACCAGTCTGTTCACCTCTTTTACTTCCTCCATCACCGAATCTCATTGCAAAGCTTCCAGCAATCTCCCAGTAAAACCTGGGACTCGGGAATACTCTGCTCAGTGCACTGTACCACACTGAGATGCCTGCTGCCTTCTGACTTCCTTCCCCTACATCCCTGGGTGTTTCATCCATTACAGCGAAATATTCCTCAATACTTGGGCTCACTTTCACTGAATTATGGAATGGTTTGGGTTGGAGGGGACCTTAAAGGTCATCTAGTTCCAAGCCCCTTGCTATAGGCAGGGACATCTTCTGCTGGACCATGGGGCCTCAGAGCCTCATCCAACCTGTCCTTGAACACTTCCAGGGATGGAGCATCCGCAGCTTCTCTGGGCAACCTGTTGCCAGCGCCTCACCACCCTCACTGCAAAGAATTTTTTCCTAATATCCATTCTAACCTACTTTTCTTCAGGTTAAGACCATTTCACCTTGTTCTATCACTACTTGCCCTTGTAGGAAGTCCCTCTCCAGCACTCCTGTAGCCCCTTTAGGCACTGGAAGGTGCTATGATTAGGAAGGTACCCTTCTCTTCTTCAGGCTGAGCAACCCCAATGCTCTCAGCCTCTAAACAGCCACCCGGCTGTAAAATGCCGTGGCGACATTCCCGCGGCAGGAGAACCCGCCGGTTCTCCCGGACTGAAGTCCCGGCTCGCCAGTCCCGGCGGCACCGAGAGGCGGCAGCAGAGACCGGGGGGCCCCGTGGAGTCCCGGCCCCGGGAGTGCCCCGCCCGGCCCCAGCATGGATGCCGGGGGTGACTCCCGTGCCCCGCCGCGGGTGACACCTCCTGGTCCCGGCACGGAGCGTCCGAGCCCAGCCGGGGGCCGCGAACTGCAGCTCCCCCGCTCCGTGCAGCGGGGGTGGGGGAACGGAGACGGCCGTGCCTGAGAAACGGGCTCTGACATCGCACAGGACAAGAGGAGACGGCCTCGAGCTGCCAAGGTTTAGGTCGGATATTAGGAGAAATTTCTTCTCCGAAAGAGTGGTCGAGCATTGGAACAGGCTGCCCCGGGAAATGGTGGGATCACTATCCCTGGAAGTGCTCAGAAAATGTGTGGATGTGGTGCTTAGGGACATGGTTTAGCAGTGAGCCTGGCAGTGCTGGGTTAATTGTTGGACTCAATGTTCTTAGAGGCTTTTTCCAGCCCCAAAGATTCTATGATTTATTTGTTCAGTAATCTTCACACTGAAAAGGTGACATGATTTCAAGTATACTATTCCCTTCCCACCTCCAACACCCATCAAATCCCAGTTTCTCTGTCTCTCTAGTTTGTCATTTACCCATTCATAGCTTTTTACCCCACTGGCTCCAAGACCAGCTATTCACGCTTCTAATGAAAACATTTTTTCTTGTCTTTCCCTGCCTGTTATTCTAAGCAGTCTCTCTTCTTCCTCTATACTCCATCTCTTGCTAATGGTTATTTTTCTCCCCACCCTCTCTGTGCTTTTCCCTTGGCATAGTTATTGACAGCAGCAAACTTCTGTCATATTCAATTTTACTCTGACTCTGGCTTTTCCAGCATCTTCCTCCTCCCCATCAGTGTTCAACCCTAAGCCTAGATACCTTGCCCCAAGTAGGCAGCTCCTCTCCCATGGCCATTTCAATCAGGATAGGCTCCTGTGCCTGCCTGGGAGAAGAGGCACTGGGGAGGCAGGGCACAACATTCCTGTGTCAGTTCTTCAGTATACAAGAAATGGTCCTGGAAGGAAAGTCCTGCAGGAGCTCTTGAAGAAGCATTTGGGGTCTTGTGTGGCTGTGGCGTGTGGGAAAGTGGCATAAGACACTGGATTACAGTCAATGGAAATGGATTTGCAGAAGCTTCAGCAGCTGCATTCCCATCTTGCCACACTGAGCTCATGTGAACATCAAGTTTCACATTAATACCCATGTAATGTTATGAAATCATGGTATATCTAAAGGACAGTAAATCAGGATTTTTGGCTACACCCCTTCCTCTCAAGCAAAACACTGCCCTGATTAAAAAAATAATACTACTGAAAATAGTGGTACACTCGTCATGATCTGAGTCTCAAAACCTACTCTGAGAGCTACTGTGCTCTGACTGCAAGTGGCTATCAAGCATTTAATCTAAACAGGTCAAATATAGCAACATTTCAAGCAACTGGAAACAATCTTGCAATGGAAATTGTTAGGCAATCGCGGGAACAGATTCTGCTTCTGAAACTCTTCTCTGACATCAGTAAATTACAGAATTAAGTGGAGCCTTTCTTGTCAAACATGACTCAAGGAGGGACAGACAGTCATCATGCCCACGTAGAACTCATTTACTTAGGGAAATGGCCTAAACACCATAAACACACAACTGAACATGGAAATGAGAGATAGATATTCCATGCAAAGCCAGTTCTTGCACTTTGCAAAAAATTTGGCAAATTTTTCCACTAGTTAGGGTGGGAGAGTAATAGTTAGGGTGGAACAGGGAAATACAGTAACCTGTTTGTAAAGTCTAACCTGATGGAGTCAGCTATCCAGGATATATATATATCCTTGCTATACATCCTGGCCTGCCCCTCTGCACCATACACTGCCTCTGGGGAACTTCCAGAGGAGAAGGCCAGGATCTCCCCTTCTTCATGCACTTCCTTACTCCCCAGCAGAAGAGAGGTGTGGACCAGCTGGAAAGGGCCCATTGGATAGGTGACTAGAGCTTTGATACTGAGAAATCTGGATTGGTTTAGCCTGGAAAAGAAAATGGCAGGGAGAGGCAAGGTCTTTGGCCTGGTGTCCTAAGTGAATGAGGTCTCTGTGGCCATACTGCCAGTCAGTCTCTCTCCCAGTCAGATTTGAGAAGAAATGGGATCTAATAGGTGCTGGCGCTGCTACTTTAAGGGTGGTGATAAGGAGGATGGACCAGGATAAAGAGGATGATTCAGCACTGGTGCAGGAGTCCAGGAAGGCTGGGAGCTCTCCAATCATGAAAATGTACAGCAATTACCCAGGCAATGCCCTGAGCAAATAGCTCCAGCTTTGAGTCCTGCTTGTGAGCTGCAGTTTGGACCAGAGAACTCCAGAGGTCCCTTTTTATGTGAACCTTTGTGTGAGCCTATGTTTGCCCATTCAGCTAAGTTTGTCCAACCAAGTGACCCAGCAGGAAAATGGTAACACAAACAAAGGAAGAGGATCACATCTATTGCACCTGAAACTTCAGCTGAGGAGAACTTGGGGTGCACTCGTGGACAGCTGCATGAAGGGACACACCTAAGAGAAGGCCATCCAGCTGTTATGAGGAGTCTGCGTGGGCCCAGCTGCTAGTGACTAGAGGACCACAGAATTCCAGAACTGTTAGCATTGGAAGGAACCTCTGGTCATCCAGCTCAACCCTCCTGCCAAGACAGGATCACATAGAACAGGTGACACAGGAATGCATCCACACAGGTTTTGATTGTCTCCAGAGAGGAGGACTCCACAACCTCCCTGTGCATCATGTTCAGTGCTCTGCCACCCTCAATGTAAAGCAGTTCTTCCTCGTGGAGGTGGGAGTTCTCATGGTTTAGTTTATGGCCACTGCTCCTCGCCAGTTGCTGGGCACCACTGACACCGTGTGTGCCACTGTGGCACACTGAGTCGGGTGCCACAGGCGCAGGGCAAAGCACAGCTGCTGCCGTAATGCCGGTATGGGAAGCAGATCCCTTCGGGCCACATGAGCCAAGCACCAGGGTCCTGTCCTCTGGGAGCCAGTGGGACAATGGGACCTGGCAGTGTTGGGGAAGCTCAAGCAGCGCCCTGAGCTGGAGCCAAGACTGAGGACAAGACGAGGGATGGGGCTGTGGCCGAGGCCACGACTGAGGTCAAGGCGAAAGCCATAGCCAGTACCCAGGACCCAAAGCCAAAGCCAGGAAGCAGACTTAGACTCAGACCTAGACCTAGACCTAGACCTAGTCCTAGAGCCGGACCCAGACTTGCCCGCGGCCCCACAGCGCGGCCCAGGCGCCGCCCGCGTTCCCGCCCTCCCCGCGCGCGCCTCGTGTCCGCGAATAACCCCCGTCCCGCC
>VZTN01019905.1:513113-531316 GCA_013400515.1 Erpornis zantholeuca | reverse complement strand
GGCAGCTCGGGAAGTGCCCCGCAGCAGCTGCCCGGGGCGAGCCCCCGGCCGTCCCGGTGCAGAGGGAGAGCCCGCTCGGTTTCCCCGCAGGAGGTCGGGGTGCGGTCCTGGCAGGCCGCCTGTGGAAGCGGGGAAAGCAGAAGCCCGGGATGCCTGCGAAAGACCCCGATTTGGGTCCGTGTCCCGGGCTCGAGAACTTTGTTTGCGATTGTACCGTGGGTGCCCGGTGATGCGTGTGCATCCAGTGCCCCGTGAGCGTGTGTCCGGAGGGGTGTCCGCTCGGGAATCTCCGCAGCCCCTCACGTGTTGCCCCGTCCGAGTGCAGGGACGTCACTGCCCGGGGACATCACCCGCGTGTGCGGCAGTGGTGGCACTGCGGGGGAGCGGCGTGTCATCACGGGCACCACCAGGTAGGGTGAGCAAAACCTCCCAGCTCGCTGCCAGGAGAACTGGGGTGATGTCCTGTGCTCCACCTGCAGCGCGAAGCGTATTGCAAAACACACGGTGCCTGCGCTTATGTAAACATGAGATACTTAAGTCCCATGCGAAATGGTTAAAGTAGGGCTGGAGTTGTGATGTGGGTTGGTGATTGAGGGGGAGGTTGTAGCTCCCAAAACATTAATTCAAGTGTATGTATACATGCTATCTGCGTAGATCTCTGCAGATGCTCAGGGAAACTTTGGGTTGTGAAAGCATTTGGTGGTGTAGTCAGAAAAGAAATACAAGCTTTCCTCTGAACCTGAAAGTATATTTGAAGTGATACAGTCACTACTGTGTCATCTGTCAGAATGAAGTCGCTTTGGCTAACTAGAAGCATAATATTTTTAAAGGAAATGCAAGCAAGAAAAACGATGTCACTTCTTAACCATGGTCTGCACCAGACTTATTTCTGCCTGATTTAGTTTATGATGTGTGAGATAAAACTTCCCTGTGAAGAGAACATACAGGAGACTGAACTATCATTTTGAACTCAATGTAGAAGTTAGTTAAACCAAACTTCTATAAAGAAAAAAATGAAGTAATAGGAAACATACAGGACATGCACACAAGTCAGCATTAATTAGTCTAGCAGCTCCCCACCGCTGAATGGGAAAAGTCCTGCTTTCCTTTCTCCCATGTCTCTCTCTGGTCCTTTAATTGCAACCTGATTGAATTTACTTGCTTGGCAGAAACCTAAACTAGAAAAGGCAGATCGTTCACTACAAGGTTAGTCACCCAGATCAGCCAAGGGACCAGTCTAACAAGTGCTGATGCAAAAAAGGTCCTAGAAAGCGTGTGTGGAGGCAGACACAGCAGAGAGATGGCTCTGCAGAATGCACCTTGATCATACTTTCTGAGTTGCTTCTTGCTAGCAGTAAGTTGGGACACGACATTGGAAGGCTGTTTCCTACTCAGTGTCTTGTGGGTGAACAACACCACTTCTTTGAAATGAACAGCAGATAATTATTGTCGTAATGATGATAAGAGCTGCCTGCTGCAGTCAGTAGATTAAGGAAGCGTGAGACTTCTGTGTGCTGTAACAAATGGTCCATGTGCAGTGTTGACAATAAGCAACTGAGATGCCACAGTGTCCCTGCCCGAGGTAGGCCACTATCTGTTTTGCATAGTCTCAATCTTTAGAATTTGTATTCAAATTCTGGGGATCAGGTTCTAGAAAACCACTCACATCTGTCCCCTGCATATTCAAATGGGTATACCAAAACAGGAGGCTGGAGCTGCACATTTCCCTGCCCTTCCTCCCTTAGCTCAGTATCTTTTAATTACATGCAGTGGAAGGCATAACTTCGGACGGAAGGCTTCAGGGCATGCAAAACAGCCTTGCCTGTAGTTTGGCACTCTTGCACGTCCTGTAGGTTGAACCACTCAGGCAGAGGGAACTGACTCCAGCTCTCCTGCTTAATGGATGGGTGGTACAGCATTATACCATTACTTTAAAAGGAAGGGCCAAACACTACTCCAGAGCAACATGAGAGGAGAGTGAGAGGAGCTCCTTAGCCCAGCACAAAGAAATGTTCATTTAATTGCTGCTTAGTCCTTTAAGCTCATTGGTAATGCAACTAGTGCTGATGACCACTTCATAGGGTGGCGTGGGGTATAAATAAAAGGCATTTCTAAAAGCTGGAGGTGGCATTAGGACAGACAAAGTATGGTTTTTCTTTCACTTCCTACATTTCAGGTGTTTACATAGATTCCTGAAGAAAACTATTTTTGTTGGCTGCAGCGAATACTGCTGAATTATTTCAGAACAAGGCCATGAGGATGAAGCATGGTTCCAAAGATGGACAAAAAAGTTGTTGCTTATTTCTTCCTCTGTGATGCAGTTTCCCATCTACACTGTGCAGTTTTACTGTGACAACAGTTTCTAGGGTTTTGCTTTCAGATCACCACAAACTGGTAAAAATAGTCTTCTGAAAAACAGGAAGAATCATAAAGGACTTTTCTAATTCTTACATTAATTTCTGGAGAAAGCTGAATTATCCTTGAAAAAATAGTCTGAATTTGCTCTCTTGATTCAGAATAAGTGTTCACTTAGTAATGATCTGAAACAACCTAAAGAGATAATTTAAAACTGTTGGCTTTCTGATATGACTGGGAAAAAAATTAAGTACAGGAGAGAGCAAGAGAATGAGGAAGGAGGAAGGAAGAACATCCAAGAACTAAAACTGGAGTAGTCCTAAAGACTTCTAAAGTCCTAAAGTTCCAGTGAACAAGTAACGGCACATTGCTGAGCAAATTATGGGGATCACAGCTTTGTATTTAAATCAGAGACAGGTTTATACATGCTGCAATTTTGAAGCAGAGACTACAGCTAGAATAGAGTCCCTTTCCCGGATTGTACAAGATGAAAAACTTACTGCAGACTTCCCCTACGTAAAAATCTCCATAGACAGCCTTTGAAGAAATTAGTCTGCAACTCAGCAGCAGTATCAACAGCAGGAATACCTGAAACACAGTTCTGGACCCTGCCACTATAAAAATTGTGGTATGTCAGTGCACTAATGTCTGTCATATGAGAATGTCTGAGAGATGAACTCTAATTTGCATTGTTCAGTAGGGCTAGGGCCCAGTGCTCCCACTGGAGCTGCTCCGCTGGTAGGAAGGAGATAACGGGGTTTCTGTGCTGCTGCTCCTGTCCTCAGAAGAGGGGACAGATTTCTTCTCTGTTGTCACTGCTCAAAGCATAAGCCAGGATACAGGAGGCCTTATGGCACTGTGTATTTAATACTTTATGTTGCTCATGTTTCTTGCATGGCTGTACAATCCCAAAGAACTAAAGCTATTTATCTGACCATAATATTATACAGTGCCTTGCGAGCTACCTGCATGATATGGAGGGGGGCCAACATGCTGTTTGCAGCCCTGAGCCAGAAATGACCCTGCTGGTTTGCCCAGACCTGCCAGGAAAAGCATTGGGAAAGTGTTCCCTCATCCACAGACATAGCAGGGACCTGCAGAAAGTAACACATTCTTACTCAATAGGTGCCAGAAACCTATTGCTTCACTTGCAAGTTGTCTTATCTCCTCCTCTTCTACCTCTCATCAGTTTTTTACGTGCTCTGCTTCATGTTCCCTGCATCCTGAAGATTTTTAGGCTCAGTGAAATTCTTCCTGTGGTCACACAAAGCTGATGGCTTATCCAAATCAAGTTCCCAGCTGGTCAGCCAAGCAAGAACCTTACTGCAGGGCCCACGAACTACTGATGCTGATGGGTAAGAGATGGGAAAAGTTTTAAGAGGCAGCACTGTCCTGTCATAAAACCAGCCCTGTCACAGAGCACTCATGTGCTGCCTTGTTTAAATTCCTAACTTCAAACACATCTTACTCCTTAAATAATAAAAAAATAGAGGGAGTTGCATAATGCTACGCACTGCCTGTGTCTACATTAGCAATAAAAATGGTGCAGTAGGAGCAGACCTGCAGAGCAGACTTGTCTGTGGGTTTTGAGCATTTACTTTGGATTTGCCTCAGTCAGGTCATATGCACTGAGCACCCATTGATTGGAGTGTGTTTTCAGTTCAGTTTCGTGTGAAGAGAGCCCTGTTCATGTGCTTTGAGACAATTCTGTTAGGCAAACTAAAGTGCCATAAGTGGACTTTCAAAGTAAACTCCTGAGCCGAATTAAAATACTCATGTTTATGCACCCAGTGTTAAACAAGGTGGGGCACTTCTGCACTGTTAGAAACATAAAGGAATAACTTTGAAGTCAAAATATTAGGTAAGGCTGATATTTCAACATTTTTTTTCCTGTTGTCCCCTTCCTTTTAGTTTTAGCTTTCTTATAAAAAAATGGAGACAATTGCCCTGCTGGATGTTAACAAAGGAGGAGTTAACTGTTCAGCAAAAGGGAGAAGAGGAAAAATAGAGGTACTGGCTTGAAGATGAAACGGAGCTAACGCATATAAAAGGCAAAATAAAGGGAGCAGAGATGAAAAGAATGTTTCTGGTGTTCTTATTTGCAGCTTTATCTCTGGAAAAAGAGGCATCTTAATCACCCAGTCCAGAAAATGGCAAACTTGACAGCACTATTTTTGCTTGGGATTAGTACAACTTCTCTCCTGCCTAATCCACCTTCTTGATGATTTAACTTCTTTTGCTCAATTAGATTCTTGTATCTGTGGACAACCTGGGCTTTGTGCAGTGGCCCTTTACTCTTCCAAATGTCTGTGGTCCCCAAGCTGAGCTTGTCCTTTCTTTCCATCACTGTTGTTCTCTTAACCAGAGATCATCCTCTTGCTCCTGTGAAGTAAAAAATAAATTACTCTCAATTGCCAATTCCGTTCTATAGAAAGTCTGTCTAGAGGCAAACCCCAGCTCTGCATGCAGACTGTTTTTCAGCTCCATGGTGCGTAGGGAAGAATGACTTTGGATCAGAGGTTCCCTGCTGTTTTCTCTGGGAGTATTACAGCCGCTTTCCCGCCTCGGTCCACTCTGCTTAGGGAGCCATGAAAGGGGAGTTTGGCAGCAGTGGGAGCTGCTGGGCAGAGCCTCTTGGCAGCAGGGACCAGGGACTCTTGTCCTGTTGCTTGGAATGGCAGAAGCAAAGCAGCGCAGCGTCCTGCTGCTGGCATATCCAAAGGTGACATCAAGCTCGCCAGAAGGCAACCATAACTTCAAAAGCTGCTGTGCTAATTCAGGCTGCTTCAGGAACATGGTAGTGGGGCAGGAGTACAGGTGTTGTTATCAATAGAAGTTGTTTGTTATTTAATAGATAGTTTATGAGTGTTCAAAAGGGCACAGGCCACATCAGAATGACCATTGCTACTCAGTATCCACTGCCATTTGGGGGTTAAAGTTTGTGTCTGCAGCGTGCAACTGGCCCAGCTGTAAAACTGAGAAAATTATCTCATGCAGCAAAACTGTAGGTAAATTGCAGTCCAGAGTACTAACAAGTTACTCTGGATATCAGAAGAATTTAGGCTGGTGTTGTGACTTTTGAACTGGAACAGCAGCCACATAGTGCAAGACTAGACTTTAAGTTTGTGGTTTCTGAAAACATAGATGCAGTGTGTATTAGTAGCTTTTTGTTTGGGTTCATAATTCTTTTTCCTTCAGAGCAGCATTACCCAAACTATGACATGATCTCCTGTGCAGAGCTAAGAACGAGCACAGCTGACAAATGAGACAGGTCTCTGAAAGAGTAGGAACACTAGTTACATTATAGTATTCAGTCATACTTTAATTATGTCTATAGAAATGGCTAGAGGCGAAAAAAATTATAGAAATTGACTGTTTTCCAAAATATTAGTGATTTTTGAGAAAGTGGGAGACCCTTTAAAATGTAGGGTTAAAAACATGCATGTTGATCAACAGCAATAAATTGTGCTTTGTCTGTATTTCTGATCTGATTTTTCTCCCCTTTGCTCACAAGAGGGAAACATTTTTCCACAGCTTTTTAAACCTCAGCTTTTTAACTTTTGATCTAATCTGATAGTAAAACTTCATATTCTTTTACCACTTTCCATTTCTCAAAGCCAGTTCTTCCTAGGTTTATTAAACTTGAGCAGGAAAATTGGCTCATGAACAAAGAATCCCCATTTGTATGTTTCCAAGTAAAAGGCGAGTAGAAAATACTACTTGCTTTTTTTTTTCCTAAATCATGTGAATTGCTGTAATTCTTTGAGTTACTCCCATATCCCCAGAGAGCCCATGTGATGAACTCTCTTTGCCAATTCCCTCTTTCCCCCTCAGCTGGTGTTCAGGGCACCAATGGGGGGGAATGGGACAGAAGTGCTGTGTAAAAAGCATGGAAGAGTGGGAAGGGAGAGGGATAGCTTGGGTAAGGCATTTTGTAGGGGAGTTTTTCAGCCCCTGTTTTGGAAAGGGAGAGCAGGCTGGATGTGCAGGAGGGAGGTTGCCAGGCTCTGGGAGTGGAGGGCCATGGTATGTGGGGCTGGCCAGAAAGCAGCCTGTGGCATGGAAACTGGCATGGGACACAAAAGGAGGAAGGAACAGCAACAAGGAGGCAGGGGAAACTGAAAGAGGGGTGGCAGGAGGCTGAGGAAATGGGGAGCAGCAGCTCGGTTTCAGGAGGCAGCAGGTACACATCTGGATGCACTAGAATATGGTGCCCTTTGGGATCTAGAAAGGAGCCCAAAAGTCCATAATTCCAGGGCTCCCTCCCAAGGGATTTGCGGGAATGGAGAGGGCCTTAAAATGGTTCCAGCCTGTTAGCAGTTAGCACTGACAGACTGCCAGACACATGTACTTTACATAACGTGACAGAGTTTCTCATTTCCTCTCACAGTAGTGACTAGACTTGGCCTTGCTTATTGGAAGCCTTCCATCCATCTTCTCGGCAGAATGTGCATTTCATCACCTTTTATTACTGCTCCATATAAAACATGACCACCTCCTGCCACTACTACTCCATTAGTGCAGGTAGCAGATCTCTATCCACTGCTCCTGATTTCAGCTAGGATGATAAGTAGTGTGGATGCCAGTATTGTGGTATGTGATGAATTTCCCTTTTTTTTTTTTTTGAGCAGGATAAGAGACAGGCTTGCAAAGTAAAGCAGTAAAGTTACAAAATGCCAGAATTAAAGTAGCTTCTTGTATCCCAGTTCAGCACCCTGTGCACATGCCCTTAGAAACACTAATTGCATGTACAGATGTGAGGCAGGCAACGCTTCCTGTGCCACTGTGTTTTAATACATATTATACTTACTGTCTAATATGCGGCAATGTTTATTGCATGCTTTGTAGACCTCACCTAGACAACAGAATTTAATTGAATCGTGGCGTTCCGTGTGACGCTTCTCACCGTACTACCAGAGTGCTTCACAAATGTTTGCTTCTCACTTGAGCCACAGATGAATAATCTGGAGGCATTCCTAACTTAGACTAGGAGTTACCTCACAAAAAATGCAAGAAAAAAAAACCCTTCCACTTTTCTTAGCTTCTTCATATGAAATGCTTCTGACTGATTTTTTTTTTTCCCAAAAATACTACATGCGTAGTACCAGTGGATTTTAGTTACAGCTTTGTGTACCCAGTAATTCACAAATCAGATGCAAATCTGAAGTTGCAGAGTTGGAAAAGCTAGAGTATCTTACTGGAGGTTGCCTGAGGAGCTCTGAAGTTAAAGCTGAAAGAACTCCTTGAGTTGGGAGTGGGACTGAATTTTTTTGGACACTGTAATGGTATTTAACCATAAAGTTTCTCCCTCCTCCCCTTCCTTCCTTTTTTTTTTTTTTTTTTTTTTTTTTAATCTAGCTTCTTGCCATATTCATTGTATTTCTCTCAGAATTTGGAAATGAATCAGAGGCTAAAGTCTGATTCATGTGTTTCAGCATTATCAATCTCATATATTGAATGAGGCCAGAAACTGTAATCCTGCAATTTTTTGCACTTCAGTGTCAGTTGTACTATAATTATGTTCCTGTTAAAATATTTTCTTCTGTGCAGAGTAATTCATCTGGAGTCTGTCTCCCAAGATGCAAATGCAGTATCAGGAATTAACACCATGGCCTGTGTTGATAATGTATCATGTAAAATACATGTTCCTAATGACACGTTCAAGAAAGCTATATTTGGGTTCCTGACAAATGCTCGTCCAAACTTATTTACAACTCTTTTTTTTTTTTTTGTTCTCTACTCAGGATATCCTTTTGCCTTGTTCCAGCGCTATTTCCTCTTCCAGAAGGAGGCCTACCTCGTTCATCTCTACAATGTGTTCACAGGACTCTCAATTGCTTACTTCAATTTTGGTAAGATGAGTTTGGGAAGAGAGCACTGCCTGTCCCAGGGCATGCTGCAATTTGGAAGGACCTATAGATTAGAAATAAAAATTACATTTTTCTCTTTCCTGCCCACAGGGACGCAGTTTTTTCATTCCCTGATATGTGTCCTAATCCAATTCCTCATACTGAGACTAATGGGTCGCACAGTCACTGCCGTCGCCACCACATTCCTCTTTCAGATGGTAAACCCTCTTTCCTACTCCCTGGGTTTGTAGAAGGGAGGCCTCTGTTCAGTTTCGCACTTCAGTAGCAACTGTGGGTGGAAAAGTGGAGGCAGATCAAAACCAGCTGGAGGAATTAGTTTGAATAACTGAAACAATGGTTTCTTTCAGACGTACCTTATGGCTGGATATTACTTCACAGCCACAGAGCATTATGACATCAAGTGGACAATGCCACATTGTGTCTTGACACTTAAGTTGATTGGTGAGTGACACCTCTCTTCTCTCTCTTGCACTTTGCAAGCTGTGCCCATCCCAGGGCTTCAAGCCACTGTTTCTCACCTCTAGGTCTGGCCATTGATTACTATGATGGAGGAAAAGATCCGGTGAGTTAGACACCATTTCTCCGTCATTCCATGCTGTCCCAGTGAGCTAGAGATCAGAAAATCCAGTTCAAAGGATGTGAGTTAGCAAGCCACATTGTTAGGTAAAAGCCATAGCTGAGAGGGGAGCCTGTGTGTCTGAGGGCACTGAGTTCTAGAGTGAAACAAAATCATTTGGAACAGAGACAGTAGTGACTAGAGATGGACAGAAGTTGTTTCAGTTATGTCAGAATATTACTCTGCCCCTTTCCAAATTCCCCACCCTCTCCTTCCCTCAAATCTATTGCTTTAGATTCCCAATCCCTGATGCCCTGTGTCTTGTGGGTAGTGTACCTTTAACTTGTGGACCATCAGTACTGGATCTCAGTTCCCATCTTCCTTTCTTTTCATTAGTCTTACCAATCCTTGTCAATGGTTGCCCATTACCATTTGTTAGGACCCCGTTTTTAGAGCAGATGAAACAGAGAAGTTGTACAGCACAGCATGTGGGACAGGGCACTACACTTCCTACAATCTCTCAATCCTGCTTCAAGTACCTGCATTCCCCATCTCCTGTTTGAGGCCTGACCAAGTCTGTAGCATCCATGGAATCACTGCTGACTGCAAGCTGAAACTTCCTAAGCTAAAGCTTCAAGTACTTGGAGACAATTTTTGCATCAAGAAGTAGGAATTGTAGCACGATAAGGTCTTGAGAGAGTACATGAAACTTTAGTCAGGGACTGGAATAGGTCAGATACAGTGCTTCTACTATGCCCACTCTGCTGCCAGGGATGCATGTCAGTAGATCCCTTCCATGTTTGGAGCTTATTTGGGAATAGAAATCTGCCCAAATGGTCTCAACTCTAGATCTTGTTGCTATTTAGAGGGGGTGGGATAGAGAGGGCTGGGAAGAGGAATGGACATGAAGTACAAAGTGTGAAGTTCTATGTCCAGGGGGAGGAAGAACTGAGATCAGTGAGGAGACAGGCTGAGGACATAACATCCAGAGCTAGTATGAAACTCCTGGGATTATGTTAATGCCACTCCCTTTGGTACAGGAGTTCCTGACCCCTGAGCAGCGGCGATTTGCTGTCCGGGGAGTTCCTACCTTGCTGGAGGTCTCAGGATTCTCCTATTTCTATGGTGCCTTCATGGTTGGGCCTCAGTTCTCCATGACAGACTATCAGAAACTGGCAAGGGGTGAGATGACTGATGTTCCAGGCCAGAGACCCAATAGGTAATACAAAGCTGCTTAGCTTCTCCCCTTCCTACAATCCTAGAATGCTGAATCCTCCACATTCCCAGCAGCAGACTGCCTTCTTATCTGGACACAGAAGTACTGTGACCAGAAGCAATTCATGAGACAAAGCAATCCTTCAAAAGTTGAAGGATTGCTTAACTCTGCTTAATGTCCCAGCATTGTTCCAGCGCATCAACATCAACAACCATTTGACATCTTTAGTACAGACTCTGTTCCAACCTGGTGATGTTTGCATCCCTACTTTCAAATGGAGGCAGCTGCTGCAGTGGAATGTGGCGATTCCCTATCACTGTCTCCCCTACCTCCTCCTCTCCACCTGTTTTTAAACCTATGAATTCGATGGTCTCTTCCCAAGGCATTTCTTTGATCTTCGTATTTTTCTTTCTCAGTTTCATGCCTGCTCTCAAGCGCCTGAGCCTGGGTCTCTTGTTTCTAGTAACCTACACCTTGTCCAGCCTGTACATCTCTGATGAGTACCTCACCTCAGATGACTATATGGTATGTATTCACTTGGCCTTGTGGGCTGTGTAAGAATTCCACTTCTCCGGGAGGGCTCCGGATCTACAAGAGTGGATTTTTTTTTTTAATTTATTTTTTTTTTATTTTTGCCTCAATTTAAAAGTAAGTCAGCAACTAGTGATAAGCTTTTCCACAGCCGATTTGGCTTTACCACCTGTCCCGTGTATTCCATCTGATGCAGAACAGGAACGTGTTAAGCAAAACTGAAACAAATGAAAACTTTTACAAATAGATAATTGATCTTAAATGCTACTGTTGGTTTTGGAAACCTAAAGAATGTATTTTATGAATTTTTAATGACCTTCCATTTAACCATTATGTGCAAAGAACTTCATTAGAGTAACTTGTAAGGCTCACCAGAATCTTTGAGGATCTTGGAAAACTCCTAACAAATAATTCCTGCCTGTAGATTATCACCATTTCTGTGTAAAATCCACAGTGATTATGCTAATCCTGGAGTCTTCCCAAACTTTACCTATTTCAGTACAGCCAAATATTACCAAAGGAAGGAGAGTGATGTGTACGTTTGTATAAGCCTGGCAGCCCAGTCCATATGTCTTAACACATACATATCATATTGAAACAAAAGTCAGTGATGAGACCCCATTTACCTTGTGTCATTATGGCCACTCAACTCCAGGTCTTATTTTTATTTTGCTTCACTCTTATCTCTGCAGGAGAAGCCTTTCTGGTTCCGTTGTGGTTACATATTGATCTGGGGCAAAATGATACTCTACAAATACGTAACTTGCTGGCTCGTTACGGTGAGTCTAGATGTCGTTCCAGAAGCAAAAGACAAATGAATAAAGGTCCAAGCCTCTTGGACTTAGCACTTAGCACAATGGAAGAAATCCAAATATCTGGAGATCAGTACAGGTCAGTTCAGCTTGCTCCAAGTTAGCAAAGGCTAGCTAACTAAAAGGCAGTTTTTAATCCGTTTGTTCCATCTCTAGTGGTGCTCTCAGCACAGTGAGAGTCAGCACTTCCTCAGCTCTGCTTCTCCAACAAAAAAGGCAGTATTTTCATCTTATCTTGTACATTTTTTGATAGGAAGGTGTCTGCATCCTTGTTGGTCTGGGGTACAATGGGAAGGACCAGAATGGAAAGCCTTTGTGGAATGCCTGTGCCAATATGAAGGTCTGGCTGTATGAGACAACACCTTTGTTCACAGGGACCATTGCTTCTTTCAACATCAACACCAATGCTTGGGTGGCCCGGTGAGCAGGACAAAATTCCCCTTCTGTAATGTGTCAGTTTTGTTCTGTCATCAGAACCAAGACCCTAGGCTGAGCAGGAGCATTAGAGGAACAATCTGCCAGTTTTCAGTTTGTGCACCTTCTTCCACATTTTACTGCTGTGCCCTTAGAAGCACATTATTGGGTTACTGGGTTAGAGAGATCTTTTAATTCACCTGGAAGGGCAGTTCATTAATGAAGGCAAGCAGTTGATGGCAGCAGAGACTAGAATGAAGCCCTTGGGGCTGCCTGCCTGCTCAGGCAGCCACAGAGCTGCTGTGACAGCTGCTTCCAGCATCATGGCTCTTGGTGCTCCCCATGCCAAACTCAGATGGGTTTTGGTTCAGCACTTGCTGGGACACACAGTTAAATTGTATGTAATGACCCACCTTCCTCCCCTTACAGCTGGGATTTCTTTAAGGCTGCTCTGATGTAGGTTTTGCCCTGATCATGCTGTTCTTGTCACCTCAGGTGCACAAAGGCATTGGGGCCCCTGGGCCCTGAATCCCTGATGCAGCCAGGGGAGGGCAGACAATAACCTGGAAGTGCTTTGTTTCTATTCTGCTCTAGCTACATCTTCAAGCGCCTGAAGTTCCTGGGCAACAAACTGCTGTCACAGGCACTGGCCCTGTTCTTCCTGGCCATTTGGCACGGGCTGCACTCTGGCTACTTGGTGTGCTTTCAGATGGAGTTGCTTATAGTCATCGTGGAAAGACAGGTGCGCTTTGTCTGACTTACCAGAATGGGGGGGAGCCTGTGTTAGCCTTTCCCCCTGAGTCTGGAAACTGCCATGCTGAAGGATTTACTTGGATTTAATATGAAAAATAGCTGCTCACTTTGGAATTGGTTTTCAAGCATGGCAGGGTTTTGTTCTCAAGAGTTCAGTAGGTTGCTACCTTCTGCGTGGGCAAACCATAAATATATTGCAGAAGCTGACAGGGAGAAAAGTGGAAAACTTGGCATATGAGCAGAAGGCGGCTGAAGTGCTTGGCAGCTGGAAAGATTGGAGGACAAGCACATGAGCTGAATGCCTCTGTTAATCTCCCAGTACCGAGAGAATGATATTACTTATTAAAATGTATTTTCTCAATTAAACCTCTGGCCGGGACAGGGTATTTAGCTATTTTTTTAGACTAGCTGCTTACTAAAACACATTTTGCACAGCTATATAGAGAACCTTGGCCTCAGAGCCTGCATATACAACCACAGGACATCCAACTGTTGAGAAGTCTGATCTTTTTCTTTAAATTAGGTCATGAACCTTGTTCGGGACAGTCCTCTCCTAAGCACTGTGGCCTCCATCACTGTCTTGCGGCCCATCTTCTACGTGCTGCAGCAGACTAATCACTGGATGTTTATGGGTTACTCCCTGGTGCCATTTTGCCTTTTCACCTGGGACAAATGGATGAAGGTACTTAGTAGCCACAAAGAGCTGACCCCATGTGGTCAATCGTGTTCCCTCCATCCCCTCTCTCCTGTGTTCTTGGCTTAAAGCTGGTTGCTGATCCCCAACCCTGCCTTTCTCTCTACAGGTGTACAAGTCTATTTATTTCTTCGGCCACGTGTTGTTCTTCACCTTACTGCTGGTGTTGCCTTACATTCGCAGATCAATTGTGCCACGGAAAGAAAAGCTAAAAAGAGCAGAATAACAGCCAAAAGGTAAGGCAGTTGTATGAAGGAGAGACCAGGAGGTGAAGTGGGGCAGCAATGCTGCAGCCCAAGGCAAAAGGCAAGCATCAAATCAACCAAAGCAAATAAGGGCTCCTCTGTTTTTCAGATTGTACCACCTGTGCATTCGTAGGAGTTGATTTAACACTCCGGAAGCAAAGCATCACCTGCCAAGTTTGCTGTGTTGAAGTATGACTTTTTTTCAACGCAAGGAGGGGGAAGGAGAAAGCACAGGGTCAGAGACCCGAGAGGAGGGGATCCGAGTGAGCCTCCTTGAGACCCTCCACCTTCTGTCTGTTGCCTTATCTCTGCCGCCCTGCGGCCGGCACTCATCTCTCCGCTGATACCAGATGATTGTACCACACTCACGGCAGGTGCTGCGTTGGATTGGAGCCACCTTCTGACTTTTCTACGGTTGTCATCTAAGATAAAAATTGCTCCTGGTCTTTTTAACATCAGCTTCAGCTCCTTTCCTCTTGGGTGCCTCGGTGTGGGAGTGTGAACTGTCACATGCCACCAAGCAAGGCGATTCTACAGGACTGAGTGACACCAGGGTGAGCAGGGCACAGCTAAGAATTCCAGTTCTGTGACACATCTGGGCCAAGTCCCTGCTATAAGGGGATCCAGCCTGCCCACATATGAAAAATGAGAAAGTAAAATTCACAAGTGCTTTTTAAACAAAAAAGGTACCTTTAATAGGAAGAAAAAGGGTCAGTGGGGCAGTCCGTTTAAAGTCTCGTTGCTTCAGAAGCTACAAGGACGAAGCTGATGTCTTTTCCAGGAGCCCAAAGTTGCACCAGGTCCACACCCAAGTTAAAGGGCCTTTCCAGAATACGAAGTCACTGTATACAAGTCCATCAAGACAGCAGTAGCAGCAGCTCATACTACTCCCCACACTTCCTCAAAGGCAGTAGTAATTTTAGCACATGTCAGGGCAGCAGAGAGGGGATAGTTGCTGATGGAGACCATTTTTTCTGTGTAGTCAACATTTACCTGGGAGAAGAGGGGAGAAAAAAAGAAAAAACAAAATAACCAAGTTGCAAAACATTTTCCCTGAGCCCCATGTCCATTAGTACAAGAAAGACAAGGAGCCACTGGAGAGGGTCCAGCAGAAGCTAAAAAGATTATTAGGACACTGAACCATATCTCTTATAAGGAGAGACTGCAGGGCCTGTTTCATCTAGGGAAGAGAAGACTGAGAGGGGATCTCATTAATGCACATAAATATCCCAAGGGTGGGTGCCAAGAGGACGGTGCCAGACCCTTCACTGGTGCTCAGTAACAAGGCAAGGAGCAGTGGCCATAAACTAAAACACAGTAAGTTCCACCTCAACAGGAGGAAGAACTTTTTTATGATGAGGATGGCAGAGCACTGGAACAGGCTGTCCAGGGAGGTTGTGGAGCCTCCCTCTCTGGGAGACATTCAAAATCTACCTGGACATGTTCCCATGTCACCTGCTACAGGTGACCCTACCTTGGCAGGGGGTTGGACTGGATGATGTCCAGAGATCCCTTCCAACCCTAACAACGGCAGAGGCACAGTATTTCTCCAGCAGGAAAACTGCTAGCCTTCACTAATGCCTCCCCCCCCTTGAAAGAGACAACAGTCCCAAGTGTTGCAGTTTTGGGCCTTTTTTGAGCATACGGGGAAAAACAGGGGTCTGGGGTGGGGGGGCAACCAAGCCAAAAAAAGGCAGATAAAACCTCCATACTCAGAACAAGACTGAAACCTTTTTACAACTGCAGATGAGGGATATACACACACTTACCGACCCATGGGCAAAAGCTCCCACCACAATGACAACTGGCTCCGCTGCAGGAACCAGCTCGCGCAGATCCGACACCTGTGACGCTGCAAAAGAGGTACCAATCTTCATACAGCCCACGGGCAGATGGTCACTGACTGGATTTTTAATCACCTACAGAAAGCAGAAAGTTAATAGGGGTGTAGAGGTAACAGAAAATTCATCAGCTGGTTGCCAGCTGCATCAGGAGCTCATGGCTGGTGCATCTGGAGTAGTCCATCCTCACTGTCCACGGTACTTACAAAATACACTGGTGGTGTCATTCCAGAACCAACATGACGTACACAATTCCACATTACAGACTGCCCTCACCCAAAATCCAATCCCCCATTAAGTACACATCCTGTTTCCCCGTCCCCCTGCATCACCCACCATGTACACTCAGGTCCTTGAGCAAAACCAGTCCCCAATGTGGGTTGGCCTTTGCTTGAGGCTCAGTGATGGCAGATGTGCCCAGGATACAGGTACAGAGTCTTGGCTGTGGGGAGCAGTAGAACAAGTGGTAGAGCTCCCCATGACCAGCAGTGCGATTCCTGAGTCATCCAAAATTGAAAAAATCCACGAGACCTTCTCCAAGTGGCAGTAGGCAGTGTGGAATAGCCAGGAGAAGCTGAGGCACAGCACTGCTCCCAGGAAGAGCATCCCAAACACCACCTTCTCCTGCAAAGGAGTTATGAAATATACACTGGGCTGCAGCATGGTCAGGATCCCCAGGCAGAGGGACAGAACAAACCCCAGCAGGTGTGTCCAGATGTTCCCAGTCTTGGTGTGTATCCAGAAGATGCTCCTGAAGCAGGCACAGAAGGAGGGCATGGGGGGCCTACAGTCCCCTTTAGACGCCTTTGTCTCATCTTGGCTGGCGAGCAGGCTGCTGCTGGGATTTAAAACCACTCTCCTTCTTTGGGGAGTCTGGATTTTCCAGAAGACAGTTACAAAACACATTTAAGTCTAGATGAGTTCTTGATGGTTAGTTCTTCTTTGCTTCTGAGAATCTTGCTGCTGTCTGAGGAGCAGCACAGTGAGGTCCTGCTCCAGCCCAGCAGCTCCTTGTTCTGGCACGTTCCTCAAGCCAAGTTCATGAGAGCCCTGCGTGGAAAAGGCTGGAAAGGCTGCTCCTTGTCTCTCCCTGCCTGCTGACCCGTGTCCTTGGGTGGATGTGCTGGCTGGGGCCAAGTGTTCTCTGCCAAGATGACATCACCATCACCTTCCTCAGGCTGCTGATTTTCTGGCATTTCCAGCAATAGCGGTAGTTCTTCATCTGAGGAATCTGGTATTGTGATAAACCCTTTGTCCCTGTGGTTTATCCAGTCTTTCCCTCTGTGACTGCAGACGCCGTTCAAGCTAATCACACCTTCATTTCCACCTCTCTTTGCCATTTTAAAAGGTGTACCCAAAAAGTGTCAATGCCCAGGCATGGCAGTCATCAGGCTCACGTGAGGAAACAGACCTCTCAGCTCAAAAGACAGCAGTGTTTGAGGTTTCTTTTCTGCAGCAGCAGCTCCTACAGCATATGCTAGCCATGTGGGAGAGCCCCCCTGAAACCAGGACCCCCAGGGATGATGTGATGGGGTAGAATAGCAACCATGGCCACAACCAGGACCCCCAACCAAAAAAACACCTCCCCCACACTCCAAAAAAAAATCCCTCCTACATCGCTGTTAGAACATTGCAACATTAGCTGTGAACAGTTACAGAATATTTACCTTCAGCAGTTTCTGAGGCCCATCAGCTGCTCTAACGCTGAGCTTATGCAGCAGCTGAACTGGCAAAAAGAAAAGAAAAAACCACTTAAGATGTGTGTTAATTTGCTGGAGGAATCCCATGCTTTGCCTGAGCTAAGGTGCAAAAAAAAGCCCAGCTTTAGAGTTCCCATCACAGTCTAAAACAAGTTACTTTGCTGACAGCACAGCCTCCTGCAACCACTCCCCACTGTGCAAAGGAACACACAGCTGGGGTATGTATCCTGGAACACCACAGAAAAAGGCTTCCACTTCTCTGCCATTTATCTCACTTTCACATTCTAAGTTTGGTACCAGTTTTTGACTTTAGGAAAAGTTCCTCTGATTCTGACCACCTTCCTGCATTATTCTATAGCTAGTATAAAGTTTGAATCGCTTACCCATAAGACCACAAAATCGATCAAAAGTTCTTGGGATTCTGGTTTGGGGATTCACTTCAATTAGAACATTCTTCTTGGTATGAATATAAACCTGCAGGAGACCAGCCCGATTCAGGGGGCTGTCCATGAGCATCAGGAGACTCTGAAATTGAAAAGCACACAGTAGTGAAAACAGAAAGGCACAGGAGAGAGACTTCTAGAGAAAATTAAGGGTTAGCCCTCACAAATGCAGAATGGGCCGATACTGAGGCTTAAAGCCACTACGGAAGTTCTACGATAATGCTGAGAAATCAAGCCCAGACCCAAACAGCGACTAAGGCTAAAAGCCACGAGCATAGCGGGAGAGGCCAAACTCGCCCCCGGGCTCCAGGGGCACAAGCGGACCCCCAGACCCGAGGGGCGATCGCCTCGAGCCGCCTGCCGGGCTACCCCGAGCAGCGCGGCCGCCACAGGCGCCGCCGGACCCAACGGGTGGGTACCTGGTGGGTGATGTCAGGCCGAACCTCCCCGGGATCCCGGCCGTTCCGCAGCAGCAGTGCCTTGTGTTTGTCGCAGTTGAGCAGCTCAAACGTCTTCCCCACCTACGGCCAAAGCACGGACAAGTGAGCGGTGAGCGAGGGCATCCACGACACGGCCGGAGCCACCCCGACCTTCCCCCCGCCACCCGCACCTTCACAGTCTCCAGACTCGCCCCCTCCAGCACGACCAGGAGCCGCCGCTGCCCGCGAGGCCGCTTAGCCTCCAGCGAGCGCCCTTCATCATCCTCCTCCTCCTGCGCGTCCCCACGTGGCCGCCTGGGCGCCGCCATTTTGTCACGCGGCCGCGGCGGCCCC
>VZTN01019905.1:485594-512886 GCA_013400515.1 Erpornis zantholeuca | reverse complement strand
CCCCCGCCTGGCTCCCCCGGCCCGGCGGGGCCCGCGCCCCTAACGTGCCTCCGCCCCCCGCAGGATCCCCTGGTTCCAGTATCCCATCATCTACGACATCCGAGCGCGGCCGCGAAAAATCTCCTCCCCCACTGGTTCCAAAGGTGAGAGAGGGGCCACGAGGTAGGAGGCACGGGACAGGAATTTGGCTGTAGTGCTGCGCTGCTCATGTAGTTATAGAACGTTAAGGGTTTGGAATGGACCCTAAAGATCATTTATTGTCAACTCTCTGTCACAGACAATAACACCTTTCACCAGACCAGGTTGCTCAAAGCCTCATCTAACCTGTTCTTGAACCCCCTCAATGGTTGGGTCATCCACAGCTTCCCCGGGCAACGTGTTCCGGTGCCTCACCACCATCTCCGTAGAGGATTTCATCCTAATTTCTGACCAAAATGTCTCCTCTCCCAGTTTGTGCCTATTATTCCTTGTCCCTACCACAGTTGCTAACCAAGAGTCCCTGCCCAGGTTCCTGGCAGCCCCGCTGACCTCTCCCTGTCCCCGCAGACCTGCAGATGGTGAACATCTCTCTGCGCGTGCTGACGCGGCCCAACGCGGCCGAGCTGCCCAGCATGTACCAGCGCCTGGGGCTGGACTACGAGGAGCGCGTCCTGCCCTCCATCGTCAACGAGGTGCTCAAGAGCGTCGTGGCCAAGTTCAACGCCTCGCAGCTCATCACGCAGAGAGCACAGGTGAGCCCTGCCAGGGCAGCCGTGGCTCGGGTTTCAAAGGAACTGCAGAACTTGGAGCAGGGGGAATGTTGTGACAGATAAAGGAAGGATATCTGTACTCAGCTGATGGATAGTGCATGCACACAGAAAGTCTGTCCTACATACAGTTCGGTTCCAATACAGGTACAAATACCATGTGGTCAGCTTCTGAGGAGGAAACTGGGTCCATTGGTACGCAGAGTGCAAAACTGCCCCAAAATGTAACACTGTGGGAGGGAGAGCTGGTTTACATCATGGCCCACAGGTGACACTGGAACTGGCTTTAAAAATAGGATCTCAGAACAGCTGTCAGAGCAAATTGAACACTTTTGAGAGATCTGAAGAACAATGGGAATGAGCAGTTAATAAGCACTAACCTGTCAGCAATGGGTGCTACAGAAGGGTAGTAAATAGTTCTGTTTACAATTACAGAATGGGTCGGGTTGGAAGGGACCACAGTGGGTCATTTGGTTCAGCCTTCCTGATCAAGCCAGGTCATCTCAGAGCACATGGTACAGAATTGCATCCAGATGGTTCTTGAATGTCTCCAGTGAGGGAGACTGCACAGTCTGTAAGCAGCCTGTTAGAGTACTCTGTTACCTGCGCAGTGAAGAAATTCTTTCCTATGTTCAGGTGGAACTTCCTGTGTTTCAGTTTCTTGCCTCTGGTCCTATTGTTTGGCATCACTAAGAAGAGCCTGGCTCAGTTGTCTTGGCACCCTCCCTGCAGGCACTGATTAGAAAAAGCTTGGAGTGTCATCTGGTGGAGTGTTGCAAAATAGTAGAAACATTTAGCTTTTAAAAACACCTGTTTCTGAATGTTTGTATTGTAATAGTTTGATTGCCGGGGATTCTGAGACGTCTCATCACCTATGGCAGCTGGCACAGAGAGGAGGAGGTGCTGGTCTTGTTTTAAAAGGTTTTAGAGGAAGTCCTGCAGGACCAGGAGGGTGCTGAAGAGGTGAAATACAGTGTATATCTTAACTAGTTTCTGATTCATGACAAAAGAAGCAAAAGGTAGAACTGAGTGTCTGGGTTTTGTTACAAGACATGATCTGTATCTCCCTGGTCAGGGGCTTCAGGGTTTTGTGCTCATCCACATGGAGTGCAGTGGAGGGATTTGTTAGTCTTCATGTGGAAAGAGAATGCAGGGGGAGGATGGGATGGCAAACCTCACATGTGAGAGTTTTGGCTGTATTGGAAGCAAAAGCTGTTAAGCATCTCTGATCTCAGATAAGAATCATTCTTTGATCTCTGAAAATTTTGAACAAACCAAATTGAATTTGCCTTCTTGTCATGTATTCATCCAGTGCTTGTTATTATGAAGTTGTGTATGTTGAACAGATTGATTATCAGAAGAAAATTAAGGGACTATGCAGTTGTGCTCTCACAGTTCACACAGGAAAGGTTTCTGTCATTATTAAAAGTTGTGCTCAGAAACAGCTGCAGTAAAAGTAAAAGCAAATGCTTGGCTGGCCAAGCATGTGATACTGTAGCAATCGTTTCTTTTTAAGTCAATATTTGGTGCAGGACTTGTCAGCCTGTCTGAAAAAGGTGCTGGGAAGTAAATGTAGAATAAATCAAAGTATCTAACAGCAACATTCACCCAAAGTGGCCAAACAAAGTGGAGTAGCTACATTAGACAAGTAGCTACTGTAATTAAGAGATGTTATATGGGTTAAAAAAAAATTATGTGGTAATTTCTTTTTCTGTGTTGGAATACAATTATGAAAGCATGTCTGCAAACAGTGGCAAATCCAAGGTGGAGAAGGAAATGCTTATTGCCAAAACCGGGGGAACTACATGTGGTAGGGTGTGAAAGCAAAAGACACTTTCAGGGTTTTTTACTTTCATGGTGTTACTTGCATAGAGCAGTTAAGTAGTAGCTACAAATGAGCTTAGTAGAGTTTGGAAAATGCTGTGTGTGGCTGTGGATATGTTCCTCAGAGGTGGTGTTGATGTCCGTGGCATGGAGCTTGCGTTAGGGAATGTCTCTCCCAACACTGTGAAGAGCAGTTGTGCTTCACTTTTGGAGTGTGTAGGGAGTAAGGAGCACCACGTGCTTGGTACTACTCTTGTTGCTGTGTTTGTGTTTCAGGTGTCTCTGCTCATTAGGCGAGAACTGACAGAGAGAGCCAAGGATTTCAGCCTCATCCTGGATGATGTGGCTATCACAGAGCTTAGTTTCAGTCGTGAATACACGGCAGCTGTGGAGGCTAAGCAAGTGGGTGAGTTCCATTGGTGCCTGAAAAGGGTGGACTGCCTTTGTCTTTTCACTGAATTATTAAACAAGGAAGTGGAATTTGGGCTACTGTGTCACTGCTGTGTTACTGTATCAGTACAGGTACAGGGTTACAAATCTCAGCCTCCTCAGTAACAGAGCTGAACAGGATTATTTTACAAGTGTTACCAGAAAGCCATAGCTAATGGGATAGACCATCAGAGGGACAGAGTTCCCAAGACTAAGATTCCTCTTCAGACTGGGACTCTTTGTCACTCATTGTGGGGGTCACGGGTGGAGGGTCCAGGTGCTGTGGGTTTTACTTAAGAAAAGGTCAGGTGCTCTCAGATACATTCTGTACTTGGATGTGGTCTCAGAGTGCTGCCAGTTCTTTGGGAAGCAGAGCCTCTGGGCCTTAGCTCTCAGGTTCTGTTGGAAAACACAATGTGGTTCCAATGCCTGTGTCTTTTCTCCCTGCAGCCCAGCAGGAGGCACAGCGTGCCCAGTTCCTGGTGGAGAAGGCCAAGCAGGAGCAGAAGCAGAAGATAGTTCAGGCCGAGGGGGAAGCGACAGCTGCCAAGATGATATCCTGCTTCGGGAGATTTTGTGGGATGTGGCTTGTGAGCTTGACAGTTCTGAGAATCTGTCACACTGGGCTCATGCTTAGGAGACTATGATCGGATGATAGCTTCAAGTAGGTCACTGTTCTTTATTCCCCCCCTTCTCCAGCTGGCTGGAGTGAGGTTTGTCTGAGGTTACAGGTCAGAGCAGAGAACACCATGGGCCTGCACTCCTTGTTGTAAAGTTTAACTTTTGTTGGCTGTCTGTGACCATAATCCATGTTCTTCATTTGGGCAGGTGAAAACATGCCTCCCGAAAGGCCCATGTTACTGGGATAGAGATTGCTTTTCAGCCACTAAGATGTTCTTTAATATGGCTTAGGAAGGATTCCTTGAGGGGTAAGCGGCTTCTCTTTGCAGGATTTTCCTTAACTTTGTTCCCTTGTACCTTGGGGAAGCTCTCAGCAGGAATCCAGGTTACATCAAGCTACGTAAGATCCGAGCTGCTCAAAACATCTCAAAAACGGTGAGCACTGGGACACAGAATTCCCTTTGTCCTTCTGCAGTCCTTATGCTATCCCTTCAGCCCAGTGGCCACATGATGAATTTAAGGCGAATGTGATCAGCCCTGTCCTGATCTTTGTTCCTGCCCAGCCCTTTTCTGCTCAAGAAGAGCTTAAGACTTAGCAAGGATCTGCAATTAGATGTGAGGCTTAGAGTTCATGCCCTTCATATGACAAGGCCAGATCCACATCAGATTCCATCACCCACCCTCAGCTGCAGCCACCAAAAGCTTCTGGTTAACTGCAGCTGAGATCAGGGGACAGATAAATGTGGGATCAAAGGTCTTTGTGACAGAGAGGCAGAATGAACACTTCTTTTAGAAAGTCTGATGGCTCTGGGATGGGAAGTCAGGAAGTTACGGAGTTGTTTTGGGGAGTTGCATTGATTTAACTGAGATCTTAAGTGAAGGAAACAAGAGTGCTGTATTGGGAGGGGGAGACAGGTACTATTCCTCCATGTGCATTTTTAGTCCTTGATGCCATGTCTGTGATGGATTTCCTTTTCAGATTGCTGCTTCACAAAACCGTGTGTATCTCACAGCAGATAACTTGGTACTGAACCTGCAGGACGAGGGCTTCACCAGGTAAAGGGGCTGGGTGCCTGGGCTTGTCTGCACCCTACCTGGAAAGCTGCTCTCCTTTCTGGAGCTCTCTCAGGACCTTTTTCTGAGAGGAGCCTGATGCCAGAGGATACAGCCAAGTAGGGAGCAGCCTCTCTTACTGTGGAGATGGGGATTTCTGTTAAATCTAATCAATTTACTCTTGTTTTTTTTCTTTCCCACTCTACCCTTTACTGCATCTGCTGGTACAGAGGAAGGTAAGGCACTGTATATTTTAATCCTTTTGGTAGTACTGGACCCCAGGTTGTGTCTGGTGCCTGGAATGTTTCATTCAATGCCTTTTTGGCCTCAGGAAGTTTATTCCAATCTCTTCCTCAGTTCCCATTTGTGATGTGAAACTTGAAGCTCTCTTTGCAGGGACCACACAAATATGTACATGGAGTATGCAATGGCTGGAGCTCCATGTGTGCCTCATAAAGAGCCTTGCATGGGAAAGGCAGGAGTGACTGTGGAGCACTCTCTGATCTATCCCATATACAGGGCATCCTGTGGTTATGGCAAACAGGGCTGTAAGGAGGCAGGCTCATGGGAATTTGTGTTGGTTTGGGCTGACGATCTCGAGGAAGATGCTTTTGTTCTCCAAAAGCTTTCCAGTTCATGTGAGAATACCCCATTTCCTGCTTTCAGAGCTGTCAGGAGTTTGGTGGCTTTGCCTGATCTGTCCAATGTTTACTGAAAAAGGCAGTGCCAACTGAGCCAACAGGATGCAGCTAAAAGCTTAGATTTCTCAGAATTGAGAAGGGAAAACAGAGTTGGTTTCTTTTCTGCGGGATCTTTGATTATAACATCTTCACCTCTGACCAGATTCTGTCATATTTATTCCAGAAGATTTAAGGGGTTTTGGAAAAAAACATGCCTAATAGGAAGGACTAGGAAGTCCAGATTCTTTGGGTGTGACACCCCATACCTCAGAATCCATGCTGGGGGGCTGGTGCAGCTTTGCTTGTGCTTTCTGGACTGATGGCTCCCTTCTGTCTCCCTTTCAGTGACAGTCTCCTACTCAAAGGGAAGAAATGAAAGAATCTGAAGATTCCTAGAACCAGCATCGCTGACCAGCAGAAGATAAGAGTGAGGATCTTTGAACTCCCTCCACTAGTATTGTTTGTCCTCACAATGAAGTTTTTAATGCAGTAGCCAGATTTGGTCCCCATGCCCCTGCTCCATCTGTGGTGATTCAGTTACAGGAATGGGCTCTGCCTCTAGGCAGCTCTTATTCCTTCCTCATCCCACCAGTTACATTTGGAGAGGGGGCAAAGGGGCTTGCTGGTATTAACCCATGTGGATATAGTAATTTGCCTCTAATCTTTATTAATATTTAGATTTCTGTAGGATATCAAATTCTCTTTTGGCCAAGTGGGGGAGTTCTTCTGCCATCAGCACCAGGCTTTTTTTTTGTAGTAAATTTTGTTTCTCTTTCACTCTTGATCCCAAGAGAACCTGGGGCTGAATTCAGGACAATGCCATTCATTGGGTGCCTGTCACTGCTGGAATATCTTACTTGTGTCACTGTCTGCTCAGTGATGCTTTCAAATATTTGTAAAAATTAAAAAAAAAAAAAAAAAACCACAAAAAATACCCCACCAAATTTATATTGTGTCTAAGTGTGCTTAGTGCATGGAAAAAAGGTTATTTTATGTAGTGGGAGGTGGAATGGAGATTTTTATTTGGTTGAAAACAGAATGAGGATGATGAAGGGAAAGGAACAAAAGAAAGAAATACACTTGTGGTCACTGGCAGATCATCACAGTGTGGGGAGAGAAGGAGGAGGTTTGGATGCTCATACAGCTGTGTGGGTGACCAGGGCTGGTTCCTTAGCTGCCTGTAATGGCTACAGATGAGGGTAGGTTTACCTGCTTTTCCAGGTCACAGAAGCTTCTCTATACTGTGTCCTGACCTCCATTGTTACACCTTGGGCATCTTCCCCTCTCTGCTCTCCTGGCCGAAAAGAGGAGGAGAAATCTTCCTCCCCTGACTAAACTCTCCTTTGCTTGGGTTTACACAACAAGATCTTGTGTGCTTTAGGGGTATCTTCTTCCCCGTTTCTCTGGGATGCCCTGTACTAAGATTCAGCGCTTGGAGGTGTCACAGGGTCATAGAATCATAGAATATTCTGAGTTGGAAGGGACTCACAAGGATAATCATGTCCAGGGCAACCTAGAAATTAGACCATAGGTGAGAGCATTGTCTAAACACGTCTTGGACAGAGCCAGACTCAGGATCAAGACTGCTCCCCTGGGGAGCTTGGCCACCTTGTAAATGAAGACCTTTTTTTGATATCCTATCTGGATTTCCTCCTATGCAGCATTAAGCCGTTCCCTTGTGTCCTGTTGCTGGACACCAAAGAGAAGAGATCAGCACCTCCCTCTCTGCTGCCCTTGATGAGGAGACCATAGGCAGCAGTGAGGTCAGCCCTTGGTTCTGTCTAAGCTGAACTAACTTTGTATCCTCAGCTGCTCCTTGTAAGTCAAACCTTTCCTTGCTTTGTTGCCCTCCTTTGGACACATTATAGTATTTTTATATCCTCCTTGTATTGTGGAACAGGAAACTGCACACAGTAAGGCTGTGTGGTAAGGCTGGACCTGAGTGCAGTGGGACCCTCACTTCTCCAGCCAGTTAGCCATTCTGTGCCTAGTAACACCCCACCATAACATACCTGGCAGGGCCTGCCACCACTCAAAATGCCCAGAGCCTGTTCTGCAGGGCTGCACCCCAGTCTCATCCTTCAGTCTGTATTTACATCCAGGATTACAACATTCCTGGTGCAGAATCTGGCATTTGTTCTTGTTAATTTTCATACGGATGAAATTGTGTACACATCTGGCTGTATGCTGAACACTGTCCAGAGGGATGTGATGAGAATATCAAAAGCTTTGCTAAAACAAACAAAAAAAAAAAAACCCAAACCACCATGTCTGCCTTCCCTTTGACTACTAGGTGGATAACCTTGTTGTGAAAGGTTATTAAAATAGTATGACTTTCTCTTCAAGAACTCGTGCGCACTTTGATCAACAACTGTGTTGTCTTTCAAGTCTTTTTCTTGATAGCTTCCAGACTAATTTTCTCCACAGTATTACCAGACACCAGAGTGAGTCTGAGTAACCTGTAATTACCAAGGTCTTTCTTGCCCTTCTTGAAAACTGGGACAACATTTGCCAGTTTCCACGTGAAATTCTCCAGATTCCCAATGCTTTTGATTAATAACTGAGAGAGGTGTCACAGTTACATTGGCCAACTCTTCAGTACCCTGGGAGGAATCCATAGACTTAGGTGCATTCAGTTGCAGCTGCAAATCCCATACAAGTTCAAAGTCAGCCAGGAGTTTATCACTCCTCCAGCCACAGTCATCCAGCCCAGAGCTCTGGACACCCAAGGGCCCATCATCAGTGTCAGAGAAAGAAGCAAAGGCAGCATTAAATGTCTCTGCTTTATCACTGCTTGGGGATGAGGTGACCCGCCTCATCAAGTGACAGACCCCAGTGTTTCCTTTAGTGTTGCTTCTGCTGTTAGCATACTTAAAAATGCCTCATTACACACCATAGTACCAGCCAGCTTCAGCTCGAGCTTGGCCATTTTTTCCCTGGAGCAGCAAAGAGCATGTCTGTACTCCTGCATAACCTGTCCTTATTTCCAAAGTCCATATGCTTTCTGCTAAGTTGCAGAAGGAGATCCCTGCTCAGCCAAGCCAGCCCTCTCCCTCACTGGCTGGACTTCTGGCATGTTGTAACTCTTGAAAGGAGGCGCTTAAAAAGTGAAAACCTTTTATGCACCCCACTATCCTCAAAAGCAGATTCCCAGGGAACCTTACTAACTGCTTCCCTGAGCAGCCTAAAGTCTGGTCTCCCCAGATCCAGGGCAGTAGCTTAACTTACAGCTTTTCTCATATCACCATGATATTAAACTCAGCTATTTCATTATCATGATGGTCACGATGGCCACCCAGGAGACCATGTCCATTTACAACCAACCATCTTTTTTTACAAAAAACTCCAACTTGAGCTCTCCAGTGAAGAAGAGAAGCCTTTAGGGACTTCTTCCTCTGGTGAAGCAGAGCACAAGATGTTTAAAGGAACAGATATAATCTATGGATTCCTGGTTTAAAACTAACTGGCTATCAGAGCCATAAATAATGCCCATATATTTTGACTTGCAGCATCAAGGAAACACAAATTCTTTGAACCAGCTTTGGAAATGCATTCTCAAATAGTCACCCTGAAGTATTTGTGTGTAACAGAGCCTATGTAAAGAAGAGTAGACTGCTTATGTCAGTGCTGTATTTCTTGATGTGTAGTCAGGAAAGTTCTTGTTCAGTCTAAATTTTCTGTAGACTGGACATTATGGACATGTTAAGCTTGGGGATTTGAACACAAATGAGGTTCTCAGTAACCTGAGCTTGTTCCACGAGATGTCTTCATTTTGAAGCTTCAGGAAGGGTTTAAGCTTACCCTTGGTATGCCTTGCTTTGGCTGTGGCAGCTTTTTAAGAAGGAAGACAACTGGATGCTATCCTTTGAAGCTACCCAGGAGTCTAAGGCAAAGGTAGGTCCTTCCTTAGACTAGGATTTTAGCCCCTTACCAATTGCTGAGGAGAGGGTATCTGGCATCATTCAGAGGTGTCCCTCCATCCATTTTTACTTCTGCCCATTGTTTTCCCCACTGCCCCTTTCCTGTTTCTTCCTCTAGTGACAATGGAATTGCAAAGCCAGCTGGGAAATGCACACACAGGCCGATTGGCTGCCAAGCTAAAAGAAGCTAAAGTCTGGCACACTGAAAGAGGAGTCTGCTCACAAGGTGTCTTCTGTCTTCCAAATTCTTCCCACCAAGCTTCTTGCTATATCAAATGACGGCAAGCAGCATCCTTCCTCCCAACGTATTCTGCGTAACACATGGTGGGAAGGGGCCTCTGGAGGCCTTTGGTCCAGGCTGCTGCTGGAAGTGGCACTGTTACCAGCATGAGGTCAGAGCAGCTGTGGCTTTGTCTGTTCAAGTATTGAAAACCCACAAGTAAAATTTAGGTGCAAAAGCTGCGTCAGAGTTTGTCACACCTGACTTTCTGTGCTCACACTTCCCTGATGACCACCAACACTTGAGCCTCACAGCGAGGAGCCACCATAATTGGTCGCAGCTTTTGTTCAGAAGCCTGAAGGCAGCAGGAAATCAGAAAAAGTAAGCTGGAGCCATCCTTGTAAGTCTTTGCAGGGCTGCAGGTGAAATCAGGAGTACAGCTAATACTCAGAAAATTTGAGAAAAAAATCTTTTGGGACCCAGTAGTCAAACAAATACAAGTTTATTTACAAACAAAGAAGAAAACACGGCCATCACATCAAATTGTGGTATATTTACAGCATCCAGGTGAAGGATGAGATAGCAAAAGGATAAGAGGGGCAGAAGGTTGGTATTAGGGAAAGAGGAAGTCTTCTGCTGAATTGCAGAGGAGCTGAGCTGAAACAGGCTGAAACCTCCATACTTGAAAAGCTGAGGCTTGAGGGAACACAAATAGGCCGAACTCTAACAGCAGTGGGCAGAGATGTAGCTCCTGGGATGACCTTCCTTAGCTCTTCCCTGAGCTGACACAGCAGAGGTGAGTTTGAGCCCCAGTGCTCAGGGAGCAAGGAAAGGAGGGGAGTGACCTTTTCCGGCTAATGGATGATGAGGGGGCAGCGAGAGACTTTGCTGGCCTGCACAGGCAAGGGACCGTGGAGTCGGTCAGCTGAGCTGGAAAGCGCTCTGGTTCAGGGCACTGAAAGCTGGCACGGAAGAGAAGGGGAAGGCTTCGTTCCAGTGCAAGAGCAAGGAACGTGAGACAGGCCAGCTGGGATGTGAGCTCCAGTCCTGCACCCCACTTCAAAACCTCCATGGGGCTACCTGCAACATATGATTATTTTTTCTTTAGTGAGCCTTTCATCTTCTTCTCTGAGGAGCGCTGTTTCCGCACCTTCTCCTCCTTTTTCCCCAAGTTCTCATACACTGTTGACTCCTCTTTCTGCCTGTAATACCATGTAAAAACAAGGGAAAAAGTGAGGAAGATGAAAAAGTCAGCCAAGCCACCAGGCAGACTGGCCGGAGGCAGGCAGAGCTGGGTCTCTGCTTTAGGTGAGCTCTTACTTGGAGGGTTTTCGTGAAACCTTGGTGTGCACGTTCCTCACTGCAGGGGGGTAGGCGATGTTCCCATACTCACACTCGTTTGGCTTGCCTTTCTGAGACTGCAGGAGAGGAAAAACAGGCTTAGAAGAGTATGGTCTGGAGATGCATTTGAGGCACCATGGAAGTTCTGGCTGTTAAACCCCACTTTGTGCCAGGATCTCAGTAGAAGTTGGTGGATTGCTGAAGGGCTCAGCACACTGTCCACCACTGCCAGAGGTGAGCAGCAACTGCAAATGCAGCCTTGTACAGGAGGCAGCAGCAGGGCAACAAATCTCTGGAGACACTAGAGTGCCTAAAAGTGCCAAACTACAGCTAAAGAATATTAAAACAGCAGGAGTTACAGGATGCTGCCAGAGACTACAAGGAGAGAGAAAAGATACCACTTAAGAAATAGCAGGAAAAGATCTAGCAGTTGCAAAACTGGGATGTGAAAGACAAAGAGGAAAAAGAGGAAAGGAAAGTCTTTGCTTGCCCTAAACTGAGTTTATAACAAAACAGCACTTGCTGATGCCATTCAGAACATAGTTGAGGTAACTTAAAACTTACTGCTGTCCAGCAGTTCAGAAGGGATTGGTACTTGAGCTGCTAGTGACCTTGTCCCATGACTTTAAAAGTCTTAGAAGAGAGAAACAGGCACTCTGATGTTACTACACCATTGTAGTCTGTGCAGGTCCCAGTGTTAGCTTAAAGCTTGTGAAACGGAGCACTTGGGCTCAGAGCCAGCACCATGCAGGGCTTAGGCTCACAGGGCAGTAGAGCCCCTTTTCTCACCTGGATAACTTCCAGCTTTTTCTTGGTTGCCTCTATGAACTGGCAAATGGCCATGTAGATGAACTTGTACTGGGCCTCTGTCTGCACCATCCCAGATCGCTGAGCCCTCACCATCTGGATGGTCTTCTGGATGTCAATGTCGCAGTCCAGCCCTGGCAAGGAGCACCAGAAAATACTCATATTCACTGCCCCCTCTCCCAGTTCTCTAGCAAAAGCAGCCACTGTGGAGGTCAGTCAAGAAGTTTCCACCTCTATACTCTTTATTCCTGTATAGACTTCCTACCTCTACCCCTGCTCAGCATCTTTCAAGTCTGGCCCTGGAGGAAGAGCCAAAGCTCAGGAAAGGCTAAAGCCACAATAAGTGGATATGGTAGAGAGACCCAGAAGAACAAGCATCTCAGGGGCAGGGCAGGATCTTCTCCCACCGATACCTGATAGTTTTCATCCCTTTGCAGCTGAAATTGAGGGCAAAGCCCTACTGGGCAGTCCAGTTCACTTTGAGATCCTTTGGGGTGCTCTTACCCTTGGTGGAGATGGTTTCCACTATCATATCAATGACGATGATAGTCCCAGTGCGGCCAATCCCAGCACTGCAAGGAGAGGACAAGCAGAGGTCAGAGCAAGACAGCTCCCGAAACAAAATGCAGCTGCTTCTGGAGAAGGATGTGGTTCTTGTAGCAGCTGTTCAGCAATGACACAAAAGAGTCATGGGTTCAACAGGTAGAGAGTTTGGTTTAAGGGCACTGAAGAGGAAAACAGCAAATATTGGGACTGGCATATGTTCCACTCACAAGTCTTGGGGTACAGCTGGAAGCAGCAGGACAGACTTTCTGTATCTCATCCTAAATAAGGGATGGAGGATGCTTCAAACTGCAGCCTCTGTACCAACCTGCAGTGTACCAGAATAGGCCCTGCGTTGGGGATGCTCTCTTGCTTCTGATTTATTTGGTCGAGGAAGCTGAGGACTCCTCCTGGCTCGCTGGGTACACCGTGGTCAGGCCAGCTCAGGTACTGGTAGTGCCAGATCTCACGCACAGCCTTGCCCTGAGAATAGCAGAGTACCCCACTGGTAAAGCTGCATCCCAGCCCTGTCCCTCGCCTCTGTCCCAGGGAGAGGTGGGTCTGAAGCCAGAGAGAATCTCTGTCTTCCGCACACTTGTTGGTGATTCCACCACTCTGATTCCAGCCCAAAACAGGTGGGAACAGCATCCCCAGGAATGATAAAAGAGCATCACCACAGCACCCAGCAGTTGCCAGGTTTAGGTGTATGGTGGCTGTTAGACCCTGGGGTTGGATGACAGCTCTTGGTCAGGCACACTCACATTATCCCTCGGACACACACAGAGGTGCCGGAGTTTGTACTCCAGCGCATCGTGCTCCCCAGCATTCTCCACAAGGTAGGGACCGTACTCCTTCGTGCTGCCCAGCTCCGGCCAGTAAGGCACACATTTGTTCTGTGTGGGCAAAGAGGGCAGGGTGAGGTTGGGCAGAAGGCAGGAGAAAGAGAAAAAGCAGAGTAATGGTTGAAAGGGAAAGAGACACCTCCAGACTGCTCCTTCCCCGGCCTTTTTCTACCTCCCGTGTCGTCATCACAATAATGCGCGTGTTCTCCTGCCACACCATTTGCCAGAAGTCATTGACTGTAGCATCCAGGCAGCCCTGGCTGGCGATGTAGGTCTTGGTGCACTCGTCTGGGCTGATCAGGGTGTTCTGAGTATGGACAGGGGAGGGTCAGGAGGGCTGTAAGAGCAAGCAGGCCTTCCCCTGCTTTGGGCACACACCCATCTTTCAAGAGCCTCACCTTGACATAGTTGGCATTGATGTAGTCAGATCCAGGGATATTTGGGTCCCTTCCCTGGAGGATGACTCTGGAGTGATCAACTGGGATGCAGTGAAAGAATGAACAGTGCCATGAGATACTCCATGCACAGCCACACGGAGCTCCCTCACTGCCCCGTGCCACCTCGGTCACGATTCCCAGTGCATGCCCCGTATCCTCAGCTCTCCCTCTCTGGGCTCAGACCAATCTCACTCCATCCTCCCATCCCTCTGCCTCTGTGATGGACCACAGAAGCTAATGAGTCTGATGGAAGCCTCCCTCCTTCCTTCAAGGACAGGAGAAGCCCGTGACCTCCCTCATCGGCTTTTAAATCCTCAGTGCCATACACCTTGTAACCTGCTCTAGAGGACAGAGCAGGCTGAGGCAGGGCCAGAGATGGCTCGGACAGCTCTTCATTGCCTGTCTGTGTCCATTTGGGTTTATTTATAGTGGAGAAGCAAGACTCACAGGGCAAGATGTTCTTGTATCGGTTTTTGCTCTTGTTTTCAGGTCTCTGGCCCTCGTGACGGTGAAACAGGTGCTTGGCTTCCTGTTTTTGCAGGCTCTGAGAGCAGAAGAAAGAATAGTCATGGCAAGGTCACAATGTATGATGGGGAGGTGGGCACTAGGAGGCACAGTGGTGGCTCTGATGACACATGGGCATGCTGTGGGAGCAGATAAGTGAAAACCAAACTTAGACTTGAGAAATCTGAGGTTTGTGTCCTTACTGTCTTGGTGACTCTTTCTCCCAAACATAAAAAAGCACATTTTTACTACACTGGGTTCACTTACAGATGAGACTCACTTCCCAGGGGAGCAGGTTCCAAATGGAGACTTCTTTCAAAAATAAATAGACAAGACACACAAGAAGTTTGTGTACAGGAAGAAATCAAGGATGGAGAATGAGGTGGTAAATGCAGAATCCCCAAAAAGCTAAATAATGTCCCCCAGAAGTTTCTTACATCAAATTCCTCCCAGAATCCAGCCTTGGACGTCTCCTCAGACAGACTTGTCTTCTTGTTCAGTTCCTGCACTCTGTTCTCAATGTCAGCAGCATTCACCCTTGTAGCATAGTAGGGCTGGGGGTGGGAAAACACAACAGGTGAGAGAGAAAGAGAGAGATGCTGCTGGAGAGCAAAGTGTCCTCTGTGCAGTCCAGAAAAAAGAAGGAAAGGGACAGAAAGCAGAAACAAACAGCAAATCAGTCCCTCCAAAGGACTCCTAAAAACAGGAAACTGGACTTACCTGCTTCAGGTACACAAAGGAACCAGACACCTCCTCAATTCCAATCTTCTTGAAGTGCTCCACCAGATCTGTCAAGCTGTCAAACATTTCAGCACCTCCAACTGTGTAGCGTCCATTCTAAACAGAGGAAGAATTTGTAATGTCTAGCTGATAATACTCATAGAATCATGGAATGGTTTGGGTTGGAAGGTATCAGAAAGGGCAGCTATTTCCAACCCCCCTGCCATGGGCAGGGACACCTTCCACTAGAGTCAGTTGCCCAGAGCCCCCTCCAGCCAGGTCTCAAACACTTCCAGAAATGGGGCACCCACAATTTCTATGGGCAACCTGTTCCAGTGCCTCACCAACCTCACAGTGAAGTATTTTTTCCTAATATCCAACCTAAACCTGCCCTCTTTCAGTTTTAAGACATTAGCCCTTGCCCTATCACTCCACACCCTTGTAAAAAGTCCCTTTCCAGCTTTCTCATAAGCCTCTTTTAGATACTGGAAGGTGCTGTAAAATCTCCCCAGAGCTTTCTCCAGGCTACACCGGCCTCACTCTCTCAGCCTGTCCCATAGACAAAGCTAATAGTGCTCAGGAAAAAGGCAGTGCTGGATTGCAGATCCATAGGCACCACCCTGCACCATCTAGTAAAGCATTTCCTCTGGCAGGGAGGTCAGATGAGTGTGCCCTGAGAACACAGAGCTCATGGCACAGTGCTCTCAGTGGATGGAAGCCCAGAGAAGGTGTATTGCCCTCCAATCTCATTTAAGGTCCTTGGAATCGCCTCATCTCACATAAAAGAAATAGGAGAAATTGTGACAGCCATGTTGGTAACATCCCTCAGACCACTGCCCCCCTTTTGCCCTCCCCCTGCTCACCTCACACATGATCTTGATGTGTGTGACTTTGAGCCGAGCCCCAGAGGCACCAGTTGCCCCAGCTGCAGCGTCAGACCCAGGTTTAGGCTGGTCAGTGAGGACAGACAATACAAAATCCCCAGGTTTGCTGAGGCTCTCCCGCACCAAGAAGGTCCAAGGGGTGGCTTTGGCCTGGAGGAGTGACTCAGCTGCAGGGCCTGACAGATGCCCATGGTACCACCTAGGAATAAACGAGAGAGGGTCAGGAAAGAGGTGGAGATGCACAAAGTGGATGCCCTTGAATTGATGAGTGAAGAACAGCAACACTGGGGAAGGGTGAGGGAGGAAGAAAGGAAGGGGGAGACAGAGAGGAAGGAATGAGAAAGGGAAGGAGGAGCAGGATCTTGGGAAAAGCAGATAAGACAGAAGGTAGAGAGCTGGCAAGAAGAGGAAAGTGCAAGGGATGAGGAGGAGGGAGATGGGACCTATGGAGCAGAAGGCTGGTGCCAGAGGACACAGTGGGAAAGCACCAAGCGTGTTCCATTGTGTGACAGGCACAGGTAAGGGATACTTTCTGTCTGGAACACCAGCTGGGAGAGGCTAGTCTGTGTGTTTCAGCACCTCACAATATTACTGGGATTGTCGCCTTACTGCTGCAAGGGGCTCTGGAAACTCAAACGCCAGGGAAACAAAAATAAATCCCCAGGGAGTCAAAAACTCTCCCATCAGATTTACCAGCACCCAGATGGTTCTGTTGAGATCAGGTCCATTAAAGAACCATTCCAGCAATTCCTCTCTCTGAAACTCAGTCACCTCTTCACTCAAAGGGTAATTCCCACTCCCTGAGCACATCACACTGCAGCAATCACCCTGGCCATGGCAGTGAGTGCGAGGAGCTGATCCATGTGCACATTCCTGCCCTCAATGCAAGCACCCAGCAGCTCTCCTTCTCTCCTCCTAGCACAAGGTCAGGAGCATGCCCATGTCACCAAGGTGTTCCCAGCCTTGCCATGGGGCTGTGGGAATGGATTTGCTTCTGTCAGAGCAGCTAACAGGGAAGGTCTGACATGGTACTGCTGAACTTCATGTTGTTGGGGGCTATTTGTTCCCAAGACCCGAGATGGAGTTCAGAACGCCACGGCCCAGTCACAGAAGCAGCTGGGGCATTCATTCATTCACCCCTGCATCTGGTCAGAGCAAGGGGTTGCTCCACACACAGCAAGAGGTTCACACAGTTACTGGCCTCAGCAAGTAGCTTTTGTTGACCCTCACTTCAGGCACTGCAAGAAGCAGCTGGTGACTCTCAGAGCATGGTTGTCATTAGTTTCTGAACCTCCTCTCAAAGAATTGTTCAGCCACCACCTGCTCAGATGCCACCTTGGGATCGGTTGGCCCCTCCTGCTCATCAAAGAGGTCTCCCAGCCTCCCCTCCACTGGTAGGATGGGGTTAATGCATCCCATTCCTCCCTCCCCCAGCAAAGCCCAGCTCTTCAAAGCCACGTGACGGAAAATCACTTGGGGAGAGAGTGAGAGGAGCTTTCGTAAGAGCCCGGGGTGGGGGGGGGGTAAGTTTCCAACCGCAGAAGGAAGGGAGGAAACTGCAGGGCTACGATGCAATGGCCTTAACTGGAGAGGAGAGCCAGCAGCAGACCTGCCCCCTCTGCAGCCAGACCCCAGAGCAAGCTGGGGGGTACCCTGATGTTTCAGCCAGGGCACCTCTGCTCCCTGCCTCCAAGTGCCCACGGAGGACCTGTCCAAGAGGGACTTGTCCACCCCAGAGCAGGGTGCGTCAGCTGCATCAAAGGGCCCAAAAGCAAAACGCAAGGGCAAAACCACCTGATTTGATTTAGGAACTTGGTGTCAGAGACATATGCAAAGCAGGGACAGGAAGGAGACTAAGCAGGCCAGGAATAGCAGGGGAACATGGTCCTGCTCTCAGCTACGTGAGTCACCCAGGCCTGGAATAACCAAGGAGGTTTGGGGCAAGACTGAGGGCTTCCACACAACATGTCCCTCTACAGACTACTGCAGACCCACAGCGGACACCACAACCTTTGCTTTTAGAAACAGTATATAAATAGCAAAGGCAACCGGAAGCCAGAAGTAAAAATAGAGCCCTGTTATGTCTGCTGTGATGGATCAAGGTATTCCTGGGGATGCTGCTCCCATGGACACGTAGGAGGCTAAGAAAGGCAGGATTTTGCAGGATTTTTTGCAGGATTTGCCCTGGGGATGCAGGCAGGACAGAAAGGAGGCCACAAAACAACTCATCACAGACACAGCAGCTGCTTTGCTGTCCCTGTACCTTTCTGTCGTGGGGTCGGAACAGTTGAGCGGGTATCGCAAGTCGATGATGGTTCCGTCTTTGTCCTGCAGCGAGCCCTGTTGCTGTGTGTAGTACTCCACCAGTTCTGACAAGGTGGCAAACTTCTCCCCTCCATACAGGTCATAGAAATCCCCAGTATTCTGGATGCGGATATGGGTTACCTGATCACCAACCCTGTGGAATAAAGCATGGGGCAGTCCAATGAGGTGGTTGGAAAAGGGGCAGAAAAGTGTCCTGCATTACCTCCCGCCATGGAACCAGAGCAAACCATCCCTGTGAACAGAGATGCCTGGAAAGAGAAGCTCCTTGGATAACTTGAGGGAGGGTCTAGAAGATGTTGGGAAGCTGAGGTCATTTTACAGCTTGAAAAGAACAGACAAGATGAAGAAGATGCCACAGGACATGGGAGGATCTGGGCAATCTGTGTATGCAACCTTGCAGACAGAAGCTGGGGTCCAAGCTACTTACCGGACTGAAAGAGAAAAATCCCCCTGATTCTTCCGACTGGGTCTGGCCAGGAAGCTCCCATGGACACCTCGTCCCTTCAGTAAGGCTTCAGCTTCCAGCCCGCTCAGGTCACGGTGAAACCACCTAGCAGAGAAGATAACAGTAAGACCAAGTGAATAAAATAGGCCAGGCACTACTGTGGAGATTTGTAGGTTGAAGAACAGTCCCCAGTCAGCATCCCTAGGTGAGAGCCAGCAGCAGCATCCCTTCCTACCTGATGCCTCCCCCAGCCTAGGGAAGGTTCCTGTTAGACATAAGGCTTCCAGGGCCATCCCTGCCCTGATCCATCCCACTCCCCTGGTCCCATTCCTTACACACACAGACTTCTCAGACCCTCTTACCTCACCATTGTGGAGAGAGAAAGAAGAGGTGGCCAAGTGGCTGCGACCAAAGCAACTCAGAAAACAGAGGAAAAATCAGTTTGCGCTGGTAAGGAAAGGGAAGTCGGAGGTCGGTGCTGGGGCACCCAACGCCAAGCTGTTCCTGTGCCTCTTGGGAGCTGGCCATGTATCTCTCCTGGAGTATACTGTCATTCCATTCAGACCCTCTCCATCTGCCTTTCTCTGGATAGGTGCCCTGATCTCTGGTCCACTGTGCAGTGCTGCTGGGCAGGTGCAAGCCCGTACGCAGCAGGGCACGCGCAGCTCCGGGAACAGGAAGCGCTCTGAGCCATCCACTCCGCAGCCCCAAGCTGCTTTGCATACACTTCTGCTTCTCCTTTTGTGTCTTTCCTCCCCATAGCCCCTCTTATTTTTGGATCTCTGTCTTCAGCACACAAGGGCTGACTCTACACATGCATCTTGGGTTCTGGCCATGCTCACAAAACCCAGTTCTGCATGTCCTCTGTTCCCCTTCTTCTCCAAAAGGCCAATGAGCAACACGAATGGTCCCAATTGTCCTACATGCTCTGTACAGGCACAAGGGGGAATCTGTGTGAACCCAGAGCTGCAGACTCTAAGGTCCAGGCTAGTGCTCTGAGCACAGCAGTGCCTGCCTGAAACCAGCCTGCAATGGGATGGGACTGACACAGGCAGTGGTAGCTCAAAAGGGATGGGGAGGGTGAGAGGTGGTGGTGAAGCTGCCCAGAAAGGCAGGCAGTGACCAGGACAAACAGCTGCTACCTACGGGGAGCCCACGCAGCATTGAGGGAGCTGAGCCAAGGATCTTCAAGATCCCAGCATGGCATACTGAGGCCAAAGCTGACAACCTGGTACAAAAAGAAGGAAAGCTAAACATACCAGTCACCTAGCTGTTCCCAGCTGTGGCCCGTGACTGCCCTGCCCACAACACTGGTTTCAAGGTCTGCAGGTCTGGTGAAAGAATGGGAGCTAAGCAGTGGCCTAAGAGTGCAATCCAGCTGGCAAAGGAGTCTGGCTTTTCCCTGGGGCCATCTCAGCTACCCTGTGTGATGTGGGCAGCAGGAACAGCAAGAGCCTTGCTCATCTCAAGTAGCAGCAGCTGCAGACTTCCCCACACACCACCAGACTGGGAAATCCTGCAAAAACATGAAGAGGCTGCTAGCTACGACCTAGACAAAAACTCGTGGCCAAGACAGAAACCAGCAACAAAGGGAAGTACAGGAGAGATGAGTGGGAAGCTAAACTTCATTGCTAGAAAGGCAACCCCAGGCACCTACAACAGCTTCCTTAGAAATGCTTCTGGTTTCGTGCACATGGTGAGCTGGGGTGTGGTGAGCTGCAGGGAGCCAGAGGTACTGACTTAGAACTAATACTAAAAACCAAGGAGATTTTAAATGCACAGGACCAACTCAAGGGAACAACTTCTGCACAAAGTTGTAGGAGTTGCACCTGAAAGACGGCACCTAAATCCGAGTCAGTCTAAGAGGAGCAGGAAACAAGTATTGTGCACAGGTAAGGGAGAAAAGGCAGGAACTTCCAGGGGGAAGTTCCAAAAGATAATTCCTGATATCAAAAGAATACTAGAGTGTGTTGAGTCAATATGAAGCCAAGGCAGAGGAAAACCCAAAATTTAGGCATTCCTACACCCTATACTGACTGAAGGAGAAAATCTGTCTGAGGAACTGAACGTTAGTTGGATACAAGGGAACAGGGAAAGAACAAGGTAGCAAAGAGGCCAGATCAGAACAAGAAAGGGTGAGAGAGCACTTATGCCATATAATTCAGTGTCCTCCAGAAGGACAAGCCACAGGGTGCAGTATAATCTCTTGACAGCATTTTTGTGGACACAAATCCCATATCACTAACAAGGATGGGTTTATGCTTCTGCTTGCTTTCATTTTAGGAAAGGACTGGATGCATGCAGCTGCTGTATTGTCTTTGATTTGGGCCATCTAATTAAAAACTATCAGTAAGGGAGAGAAATATCACCGTAGATAAGCCATCAGTTGGTATCTTCGAGGTCGCTCTCCCAAATGGCTGCAGCATGGAACAGCTGAGCCACTAAATATAATGAGGCTGTAATTGAGCCACTAAAACACTTTTTTAATCTAATTAAGAGGCCAAAAGATTTCAGCAAAGAGACTACTCTTACGCTGTTGTTTGGTTTTCAGTACAACACAGGTGTTAGAACCTCATCTTGTAAATCCCAGGTGGAACCAGGCCACAGCTAGCGTGGTAACAAATTTACAGGAGAAGATAAATTAAATAGCTAATTAAAAGACACACACATCTGGATTGCTGCAAAAAAAAAAAAAAAAAGGCACTGAGAAACTGGAAAGAATCCAGCATAATGCCACTAAGTGAAGAGCCTGGAGCACAGCAGCGAGCAAGCTGGGTTTATTCAGCTTGAAGAAAAGATGCTTAAGGAGGGATTTAACACTTGTCTGAGACTACCTAAAAGGGGCTGTGGGGGTTTAGAGATGATGAGTCAGATTCTTTTTTGTGGGAGATGACAAAAGGACAAGAGGCAACAGGTATCACTTGCAGCAAGGGAAATTCTGATTAGGGATCAGGAAAAACTGCACACATGCTCCCCCCCAAGGGTGGTTCAGCACTTGCCACAGGTCCCCAGAGCAGCTGAGGAACCTCCACTCCAGGAGGTGTCAGGACTCAACTGAACAAGGCCCTCAGCTAGTTTTGGGGAGAGCAGGGGGTAGGACTAGGCAACCCAGAGGTCAAACCAGTTGTCAAAGGAAGATCAGAGGGAAAGGTTATGTACAGAGGTTTTTTTGCCCTTGTACTTCCTAAGCTTCTATTAGCAGCTACTTGTGGAATCAACCATCAAATCCATAACAAATTTTGCATCCTTTGGCAAGGCGTTCCATTGCCCAGCTACAGAAACCTCCCTCCTTTGACTTGCTTATAACCTTCTCCCTGCCTCTTTTTTATGAACACCTGGTTGTTGTAAAGAAAGGAAAATCAGTGGGTGATTCCTGTTTCTCTCTCCCTGCTCCAAGCTGCTCGTGGTAACAGATCTGAAACATCCATATCCATCCTCAGCTCTGCAAGGCTGAAGGCTCCAGCACTACTAAGGTGTTCTTTGTACAAATTCTACACTTCTGACCACCTTTGCTGTCCCTCTCAGAGGTATTTCCAATTCTGGCATCTTGTTTTGGACATAAGAGTCAAGAACAGAACTGTGGTGTTCAAAATGCTGGTGAGTCATGGACAGTGATGATTTCTGATATTCACCACAACCAAGCATTAAGCTAACAATTGCATGGACTTCTACAATCAAAGTCTCACTCCAGAGAAGTTACAATTAGTTCACAGTCATTGTTTTATATGCAAATTTTTTATTATTTCTCTTTATGAACATTGTTTTACATAAGCCTATATGAAACTTCATCGGCTGTTCTACTGCCCACTCATTCACTGCTATAAGGTCAGAAATTATTCACAAGCCAACTCCCACCCTATTATCCTGAATAACTTCCTACCATCATCCGGTTTTCTCACTTCACCAAGATACATACCCAGGTCATTTGGGAATATACTGAACACTGTATATTTCAGATTAGGCCCCTGTGATCTGACCACTAATGACTTTCCTGCATGGGATGTTAATTCCCACCTTCTATTTACTATTTTGTGGTAATTCTTTACCCAAGAATTTTTTTTTTTAATGTCATGACTTCAGCTTTATTTAAAGACTTTGATGAGAAAATCTTGTCAAATTCTTTAAATCCAAGCAAATTGTATTGGCCAGACCTGCCTTATCCACAAACTTGCCAAGTCCCTCAAAACTTTCCAGTTTTATAGGACCAGATTTGCCTTTACAAAAGCAGATGCTGGCTCTTTCTTTAGTATCACATTCATTGCTTTCCCTGTTATACTGTGTACCCTCTTGCTCAGATAATGACTTTATTGTTCCATGCTTCCTTCACGTTTGGGGGTGTGTGGGTTTGAAAGACAGGTGTCTGCTAAAGAAGGCAGGAGCCTCCCTTGGAAAGGAAAATGTAAGCCCCTTCCCTCCAAATTATTACGATTTTGAAATTAAGGGGCCTATAGGCAACTATATGAGAAATAGGAATAACAGGGCTTTACTAGTATATGTAACAAGGCAATAATACAGAAATACCGTCTAAACCTGACAGAGTCAGGATACAACCTGACACCCTGCCAGGCAAGGTGGTGATAGCAGTCCCCTTTGAAGTGGTGATCCTGTAGAAGGGTCTGGTCCTCCTCTGAAGGTCCAGTGGTGGCTATGTAGCTTTTATCCTGTGGGAATCCAATGGGTAAGGGCTGCTTGTGCTGTTCCAAACCCCAGATTATATCCGGGTCAGATGCTTGGCTCCTCCCCTGGGCAGAGCATCTCACCATGGGATGATGTAATTTTATGAGTCATGCGGTGGGTCCTTGATTGCCCATTAAACAGAGATAGCTCCCAAAGGGAGTTATCAGGGAGGAGTCATGATACGAGATAACGAGCACTGCCTTATCAGGGATGAGTCATGTTAGGAAATAAGGAGCACTGCCTCATCTGCTTTAACAGCTTGTGAAGATGACGCCTTAGGTTTTAACTTTTATATTTTTCAAATCCTGTATGGCTAGTGTAACTCTGAAGTTTCCTGAAGTTTCCTTGTTAAGTGCTCTTCTCTCATGCTAAGATAGACATAACAAAGCTTCTCTAGCTTGCTCTCCAAGGACACCCAGACTGTTTTAGGCCAAAAAACTATAAACCATCATCTTGGGGAGAGGGGGGCAAGCTTAGGGAAATCACATCTTTGGCTGGGTTCTGGTTGGTGAATTTATGCTGATATAAAAGTGTGAAGAACTCGTGACCTGTCGCCCATTTTGGGATTCACTGAGGCAGGACCCTCTGGTGCCCAAAGTGTACATCTGAAGGCCTTTCAAATAAATACCTTTCATTCCTTTATTCATGTCTAGTCTCTGTTTCTAAGTAGCCATCTAAGGCATCAGAGATAATAGAACACATACTGCTGGTTACATCTTACATTGTAACCTAGGACAGGGGGGAGCTAATTTGGAGCCCTTTTTGAGAAGGAGCATTGCATTTGTTACTTCTAAATCTCAGCACTGCTGTTCAGAACTCCACTGCAGTTCAGTCATTAGTGCAGAGCAAAGGCTACCTGGAAATGGGCAGCTGGACCATCTTCCTGTGACTTCCCAAAGCCAGATGCTCTCCATCAGGTCCTGGGGACTTGTGCTGGACCACCCAACCACCACTGTGGTTGCCCAAATCCTTACCAGAGAGTAATGCCAGTGCAAATCCCATGTCCTAACACCCGAGCCACAGCAGTCTCCAGAGCAGAGCGCCTGTTTGGACTGACTGTGAGGATGGTATGTCCCGCTCTTTGTCCCATAAAGGGCAAGAAAGACTGCAGCAAATAAAGGATTTAAAAGGCCAGGCAGCTGACCACTCTCTGCAAAACCAGGATTCACAGTACCCGGACTGGATTTTTCCTGGAATACAGATTGAGAGAAACCCCTGATTGGATTTTTTCCAACCGGTTCCAACCAGTTCAAACTGGTTCTGACTAGTTTAAACAGGTTCTGACACGTTTAAACCGGTTCCAACCAGTTCAAACAGGTTCCAACCGGTTTAAACAGGTTCTGACCGGTTCCAACTGATTCAAGCCGGTTCCAACCACTTCCAACCGCTTTAAACCTGTTCACATCCATTCCAACCAGTTCAAATCTGTTCTGACCAGTTCAAACCAGTTCAAAGGGGTTCTGACCGGCTCAAACCAGTTCAAACCGGTTCCGTCCACTTCCGAACAATTCCAACCAGTTCAGTCAGTTTCTGACCAGTTCTGACTGGTTTGAACCGTTTTAAAACAGTTCCGACAGGTTTAAACCGGTTCAAACCAGTTCCGATCCGTTTAAACTGGTTCCAACTGGTTCCGAACAGCTCCAACTGGTTCAATCCGTTTTAATCCGGTTTCTGGCAACTTTAAACTGGTTCAAACCAGTTCTGACCAGTTCGGCCAGACTGGGTTTTTTCCAGAATACAGATCGGGGGAAAACCCTGTTCTAGGTTACAATGTGAGGTGTAAACAGTAGTGTGCATTCCATCCACATCCTCACGAGCTGTTAAGGAGCACTGCCCCACTGCTTTATCTCCTGCCATGACTCATCCTTGATAACTCCTCCTGCTATCTCTGTTTAATGGGCAATCAAGGACCCAGTGTGTGATTTGTCAGCCCACTGTGACATGCTCCGCACAGGAGGGAGGAGCCAAGCATTCCCACCTGGATATAATCTGGAATTTGGAACAACATGAGCAGCCCTCACCTATTGGGTTCCCAGAGGACAAGAACTACCACTGGACCTTCAGGTGAAGACCAGACCATCTTCCACAGCATCACCACTTCAACAGGACCACGTCATCTGGACTGCTACCACCACCCTGACTAATAGGGTGTCAGGTTGTATTCTCACTCTGTCAGCGGTCATGTACTATTGCATTTATTTTATTTTTTCTACTAAATTATAATTCTGACTTGTGATCTCCCACTGGTTTGTTTTCAGACTAGCTCAACTGCATTCACAGCACTCACCCACGGGATGGCATCAGGGTCTTGTCCCTCAGATCCCCACTGATGGAGGACTGACAGGAGCTGCTGGAGGAAGTACCACAGCCCTCAACCAAGGGGGTCCTACTAAAGAAAATAAAGCAATATTGGAATTACCAAGACAGGATCTCGAGACAGATTTGGGAGAGAGATCAAAGACCTTGATAGAGGAGAGGTGGCCTGGCACTCTCCCGGCAGGGCTGGATGCTGATGGCGGTTAGTGCCAGGGCGCTGGAGCAGCAGCTGGCAGTGCAGTGCCTCCCGTGACTCACCTGTGTCCGATCCGCACAGGCCAAGTCCCGAACTCCGCCTGCTCCCAGGCAGTCTAAGAAGAAGGTAGCTCCAGGTCAGGCAAACCTCAGGCCCCAAGCCGAGGACTTAATTTTCACCATTTGCAAAGCACTTCCTGGACTGTAGTTAATGAATAATCAGAGGGGTGGGGGCAGGCAAAGGCCAAGCTCGGAGAGGTAGATAGAGACGGAAGGGACTGACTGCTCTTCCCGCCTCTCATCCGCTGAGCCCACGCCCTCACTGGCTACATTCCCGCCCGGTTTGTAACCGAAAGCACAGAAGGCAGAACTCGGCATAGCTCTCTCACACCTGGCTTGCAGTGTCCTGCTCTCGCAGGCCTGGCTCCTTTCTCCCGCCAAGTCAAAGACCTCAATTCTTCTAAGGGCAACAGGCACACAGGGCAGGAGGCTACAAGCAGATATACCTGATGTCCCTCTGAATCACACTGGAAAGAAAACATTGCAATGGAGCAAGGCTACACCACTAGGTTGATCCCTCTGTAGTCCAAAAAAACGGTGAGATAAGAATTTTATGTTGTTTATGTTGCTCTAATGCAGGCTGCAGCCAAATAGGGCAAGCCCAGCCCTCCCACGCTCAGCCGCTCCCTGCTGCATTTTTCACTAAGGATAATGTGCTGGATTGCACATTCAGCCACAAAATAAGGCAGCCACAGGCACTGAGGGCAGGAGTAAATTAGCACTGCCTCTGCTGGGGACTTACAGCACTTACTGAGCAGCACTAGGTCGTGTTGAGGGACATATTTCATTCAAAGTGCACATCTGAAAATGTTTGCACAAAGCTTTTTGGAGAACATGGTACATATTGAGCCCCCAAAAACAGCATGGCAGGTGTCATGCAGAGAGCACTGCTGTACCTGCCCCTGCACCAGGGAGCAGCGCTCTTGAGCTCATGGCCATTCATAAAACACGAGCATTTTCAACACACGTTTTATTCACGCGCAGACACACGAGTGGGCACAAAGCATCCCATTCCTTCCCGGTCAACGCCTCCCTTGTTCAAGTGTCCCGTTCCCAGGGCTGACAGGACCTCCACATTGGAAGGAAAGCACCAGCCGGAGCACCGGGAGAACTCCGCGGGCTCAAGAGGCAGCAACTCCGCCGGTGCCGGCCCCGTGCGGCGGCAGCGTCATGGGCGGCAGGAACATGGCCTTGAGCTTGCCCGACATGCTGGCGATCTCCGGATCCTGCGACTCGTAAGACTTGATCAGCCGGGCGAACTTCAGGACCCCTGCAAGGAAAGGGGGTGGGCGGGACGCCCCGCTGCCCCGGCGGGCCCGGAGCATCCCACCCGGCGGGGGAACAACCCACCTTCGCCGTCGCTGCTGAAGCCGTAGGCCTTGATCACGTCCTGCTGGATCTGGGTGGCCACGGGCAGGAGGAACTGCAGCATCTTGCCCATGTCGTTGCAGGCGTTGTCCCGAGCCTCCTCCATACGCTGCGCGTTCTCGGGCGCCCCGAACGCCTTGATCACCTCCGCCAGCACCGCTGCGGGACACGGGCACTCAGCCGCCCGCCGCCCTCCCACACCCAGCCAGGCGCCGGGAGACAGAGCATTCCGGGCACTCCGGGCCCGACCGGGGGACAGAACCTCCCGCACTCACCCTTCGCCTGTTCCGCGCTCAGCGCCGGCGGCACCGGGGGCTGCGCGGAGGCCGCCATAG
>VZTN01019905.1:460998-479841 GCA_013400515.1 Erpornis zantholeuca | reverse complement strand
AAGGTGTAGGTGGCAGGACTCTGCCCCGGTGGGTGCGTGCACATGCTGGGGTAGCTTCCCTGGGAAGAGGCAGCAGAGGAGGATGAGGAAGAGGAGGAAGACGAGGAGGAGGAGGAGGAGGAGGAGGAGGAAGAGGGGGCGGCAGCCGCAGTGGCAGAGGGAGCCTGGCTGTAGGCAGCCTGGCTGTGTGGAGGGTAGAGGCGCAGCCCATAGGTGGGATGGGAAGGGTGATGGCTGTTGGACTCCAGGCTGTGGGGGTAGCCCCCAGGGGGCTGGGGAGGAGCTGCAGCTGCCGGGGAGACACCCCCGCTGCTCCCGTGGCCGTGTTGGTGCTGCTGGGGCGGCTGCTGGTGATGGGGGGACTGGCCAGGGAAAGGGGCAGCAGGGTGGGAGCCGGCATTGCCCAGAGGGCGGCTGTAAGGGGGTGGCCCCTGGCTCCAGACAGGCTGCGAGGGTAGGGAGGGCTGGGTGTACTTGGGTGGCTGACTGGAGACAGAGAGGCCGCTGGGTGGGGGGAAGGAGTGCCCATAGGAAGCACTGTAGCTGGGCAGGGGCTGGCCCGGGGAGGGCTGGGGGTACTGGGCAGAAGAGCTGGAGGGTGGCAGCGGTGGCGGGGCATAGGGGTAGCGGGAGGAGGCCAGGGCCGGTGCCTTGTCCTGCCCCATGCTGTGGGGTGAGGGCAGGTGGCCGGTCAGGGCCTGCCCCACCATTCCTGGGGAGCTGGAGGCAGCCACTGCATTGTTAAGAGGGCGCAGGGCTGGTGGGGGAGGCAGGTTGGAGGAGACGTGAGGGAAGGAAGGGGCTGAGGCTGGGGGGGCAGCCGGAGGGTTGGCTGGGGGTGTCTTTTGAGGGGGAAGCCCTCCTGCTACCGACACCAGTGAGATTGGAGTGGTGGGTGGTGGATTGTGCTTGGCGCTGAGGGTCTGCTCACGAGCCCCTGGTGCTGGGAGCCCCCCCACTCCACTGGCAATTTTGGCCCCAACCTGGACCACATTGGCCGTAGGATAAAGGGGGGTGTGGGAGGAAGAGGAGGAGGAAGAGGACGAAGAGGATGAGGAGGAGGAAGGAGGAGCAGAAGGGGCAGCAACAGCAGAAGAGGAGGAGGAAGAGGAGGAGGCAGGTGTCTGTGCAGCTTGAGCCTGGAAAATGCGGGAGGTCTGGCCCTCCAGCTGGGAATGGTAACTTCCTGTGGGGGGTCCTTGGGGGAGCACCTCGCCTGGGAGCCCAAAGCTGGGCTCTGGTGGACGGGCCAGGCTGTCGGGAGGGGGAGCTACCGGCGGGCTCTGGGGAAAGAGAGGAGGGTGGTGGTAGGAGTGAGATGGCCCCTGGGACAGCACAGAAGAAGAGTCGGAGTCATTCTCCACGCTCCCAGGGCTGTAGACACTAGGCGAGGTGCTCCTGTTATCCTGGTCAATGTCCCGTGGGTCGCTGCTCATCTCATCATTGAAGCTGTGGCCATCAAGGCTGTCAACATCAGATGGGGATGGAGGACACGGCAACTCCTGAAGTAGGAAAGATGAGGAAAGGGGCATTATGAGGTCTCCCAGACCACACGTGACACACTTCAAGTTCCCAGAGAACTTGTTTTCTGACCTTTCTCTGCCAACCCCAGCACTAGAAAACCTCACAGAGGAAAGGAGACATTGTCTGGCAAGGTATAAATTACACCAGCCCTCCTGCCTCCTTTCCAGTGCTCTCAGGCTCTCCACGAGCATTGCATGCTCAGGAAGGAGGTAATGATGGGTACCTTGTGTAAAGAGACAGCGAGGGACGGCAGGGAACTACTACACACAAAGTTGAGAGGGAATAGATACAAGAGTCTTTGCACCACCACCACGGGTGATGGGCTGCTGGCCAGAACATGGTATCACCTGTGGCATGGAGCAGCACACACCACAGCAGTCCCAGCACAGGTCCCAGACCCAGAATCACTCTTCTTACCCCTGCAGAGCTCTCCCTGGTCAAGGAGACCAACTCCCCACCAGATCCCTCTCATTGTTCCACTTCTTACTTCCAGGAGTTCCCTCTGTGCTTCCCAATCCCTGCTCCTCCCCACCACCTGTTGCCTCAGACAATGTGCAGTGGTGATTAAGCATTCATCATGGGTAAGGGTAATTAACAAGTGCCACTCTAGCAAGGGAAGCTAAGCTGAAAAAATATCACAGTTGAGCTGAACAGACTGTCCATGTGGAGAAATTACAAGAGTGTAACCAAGGTGGTTTGATTACAATGACCTCTTAACATGAGCAAGTATCCCCTAGTTTGCAGGCCTTTAAGGCCAGCTCCCTGCATAGGGTAACAGGGAATGGAGAAGCCCAAGAGCTGAGTCTTCTTCCAACCACCAATCCAGCCTGGTGCTGTTGTTGTTTTGGAAAAGTCCTGCAACGACTCTGTGTGTGCAGGGGCAGGTTTTGCATGACTGTCTCCTGGAACCCACCACGACTCAAGCACCTCCATTTCACACTGTGCTGGAGGATCAGAAGAGACTGACTCTGACCCAGCCTGTGGCTGTGCACAGAGCCAGGGTCTTGCTTCTAAGCTGGGAAAGGCAGGGCACGTCCCCAGCTCCAAGAGCACAGCAGCCCCCTGAACACAAGGCAAAAGAGACAGAGAGCCTCCATCTGCTCAGTCATCACTTCTGGTGGCATTTTTGTAGCCAGGCAGATGACCTTTAGGTTGGAAGAGCTGCAGTGCAAAACCTGAGGTGTCAGGGCACCCAAGCAGCAGGAATGTCGAGCTGGGTGCACATGAGCAGCACAGGTAGGGAACTGGAGACTCCTCTGCTCTGGACTCGGGACATGCCTGCAATCACAGTGGGGAGAACTCACCTCAGTTTTGGTTTTTTTGGGAGCATTGGTGTCCTCCCCTTCACTCTCTGAGATCTCTTCTGTTCGGCCCTGCTTGCTGCTCTTGGGGGTGCAGGATTCCTCCAAACGTCCTTTCTACAAGGAGACAAGGAGAACAGGGAGGTGAAGGGTCACGGGGAGTCTTCCAACCTGACAGGCTTTCATAGACTGCAGCAGGTAATACACAGCCACCATGGCACTGTGCTGATGCCACTAGCAGAGCATCACAGAGGCACGATATGGCAAAAATTAGCACTTTAAACGGGCCTGGTGAGACTGGACACCAGTTCTTAGGAAGGCGCAACATGATGAGGACGAGAGCAAACAGGGATTCTGCCCATTTCAGAGAGCTAACTCAGCATGGGTTCCTTGGTGGATCTCTTCTGGTCTGTGTCCCTGGATCCTCAAACGGATCCCACCCAGTCTGGGCAGTCCTTGAGCACCCCACACACGTGTTCCAGCTGATACTACCTTTGTCGCTTGTCGGGATTTCTCAGCCTTGCCATCACTGCTGGAGGTGCTGACGCCACCAGGGGAAGCTCGACCCCGTGACCTGAGCTCCTCTCGGGGCCCCGGAGTCTCTTTCTTCCGTCCACTCCGCATTGACATCTGAGAGAGGGATCACTGTGTCAGTCGTGCTTTGCATCTCTCACCACTCCCGCCCTGTCCCCAGCCTCCCAAAGATCCTGAATCCCTTGCACTCCACTGTGCCAAACTCTTGCCCATTAGCTTTGCAGGGAGCCTGTCCCAACCCACAGCTCCAGCTTGGCTCTCATGTCCCACCCCCTCTCCCACCTCACGTACCGAGTCCTTGTTCTGTCGTGTCTTCATTCTTTTGGGTGTGGGACCCCCATTCTCCTTGGCCCGGTTTGATGAAAACATAAATTTTTATGACTCCGCAACCCCCTTTGGCTGTTTCCAAGAAGACAAGAGATGGGCAGTTCTTCTGGAAGGGGTGCTTACACCTTACACCCTCACTCAGTAAGATCCCACTGAATCCTGAAAGGCAGACAAGCAGATGAGGGGGAGAAAGAATGAGTGGACTATAGAACATCCTTTCAGGGTTTGCTATGGAAATATGACAAAATTATCATTGTTTCCCTATTTAGAGAATCAAGGATGTCAACCAAGAATGCAATAAGCTCTCCCATCAGTATGAGAAAAGATTTGCCCACTGCCGTATCTGATTTCCAATTTCTAGGAGTGATGTGTGCATGATGCAAGGTATTCATTTTTAATGGCTTTAAACTTGAAAGGCAGCAGATTTAGATTAGATGTTAGGAAGAAACGTTTTACTCTGAGAGTGATGAGGCACTGGCACAGGTTGCCCAGGGAAGCAGTGGATACCCCAACCCTGGCAGTGTTCAAGGCCACGCTGGATGGGGTTTTGAATAACCTGGTCTTGAAGAAGATGTCCCTGTCCATGGCAGGGTTGTTAAAAGCAGATGATCTTTAAAGGTCCTTCCAATCCAAACCATTCTGTGATTATCTCATTCTATGATTTGGGGCCCAATAATGCTGCTTTGGAGGGTGCAAGGAGGAACGGTTATCAGGATGTTAACTGTATTCTGGAACAATTTTAGTATTTTCATAATAAAAATATTTTTCCTAGGGAAAAAATAGCAGGAAAGTGCTTTAAAATGTTCCCAATTACAATTTTTCTGACTTTGTTAGTTCCTCTTTGCACTTGTTGCCAGTGCAGAAAGTCACACCACCCATACCTGGCCAAGTGCTGTCACTCCCTAGTCCTGTGTCAGGAGCTCCAGTGGCCTTTGCCGAAGGGCACCGTAGAGCCCTCCCCTCTCCAGAGCACATCCACACGTACTCATGCACCACCATGCCATGCAGGAAACGTGACAAGTCTTGCTTGGCCTGTTCCATGCCCAAGGAACGCAAACAGGTGCGAGAAAACACATTTAGCTTTGCTTTTGCATGACACAAACAACACCAGCTCTGTCTAGCCTGGAGTGCCTGCCAGGGTCTCCTTCTCCTCAACACACTGGATGTTTCTCGGTGTACCAGACAGAGTCATGCCCAGGGATGCAGAGTACATCCCCATACTTTGCAGCAGCAGGAAGATTCCTGAGACCCCTCTGGAACAATTTACAGCTTTGTGCCATGTCCAAAAGCATTTTACTGTAGATATTTAACATCCTGTTGTATCACACAGTTCCTACTCTGGAGTATGAAAGTATCATGATTGTGTTAGCCTGGGAACTGGAGGAAATGATTCAGGGATGCTGCCCCTGAAGTTAGCTTGCTTGAATCCAGCAGGCTAAACATCTTTTGCGCTGCTCTGCACTGCACACACATAACCAAAAAGACTTTATCTTTCCCAAGCCTGTCATTTGAGTTGCCATACTCAGCCTCTGGAATGGACTATCTGAAAGACAAGGGAATGTGTCCTGTGGAAGAGGCACCAGGAGAAAAATGCCACATCTGCTGGGTTTTATTCTCTCATCTGGAAGCACAGAGAAATTTTGTGAATAAGAAGCCTGTGGATTTTGGACTCCTGAAGATCGTCCCAGACCTGGAAAGATCAGCTTCCAGCCAAGGAGTGCAGGAGCAATCTGAATGATTTCCACTTCCCTGAGAAGGGAGCTGAAAATAAGGATCAGAGTGAAAGCACCCAACAGGAGAACTCTCAGACCTCCTGTGCAGCCCTGTTGCTGGACTGTGGCCCCAGGGTCCCTGCTTTCCACTGCTTTCACCTCCCTGACCATGAAATGGGAATAATGACACTGGCCTGTCTCTCCTGGGGCTCCACATCTTCCCTGACCAATGCTTAGAGAAACCCATCCGGAAGGTACTTAGGAAGAGCAGGGGATTGTTTGTTTTAATTCCATTAATATTTTATTTGACCCTCATCACGAAAGCCCCAGGGGGACTCATCCAGCATTAATTCCCACACACATCAATTCATTAACTGAGACCTCTTCTTTAATAGAAAAATAGCTGACAATGGTTTATAACTGACCTAATGGCGGCAGAACCCACTCCCAATCCCCACCCGCTGACTTGTTTTACAGCCTCGTATTTCTGTCACACTTTGGCCTTTTGCTAATTCAGCCAGTTACACCAATGCTATTCTAGATAAGCATTCAGAATCAACATTTCTTAGGTGAAACAAAGATTGTAGTAAGTAAGGTGATCCTAATTTAACTCAGCTTTGACTCACGCTACAGTGCCAACCTGCAAGTATTAGCTCAGCTCTGAAGGCACAGCAGCAGCAGCAACAGCATGCTACCAATGTCACTGTTCCCTGCATTCCACAGGGATACCACCCACGCCTCCCACACCAAAGAAGCCAGAGTGATAATGCAGCTTCGGCTTTCCAGAAACCCTGTAATGACAATTGCCATCTTCTTCCCAGAGAAGTCAGTCAGGGAAATAACATGCGGCCAGCCACAGACTGAAACGTCCCTTTTTGAAAGGGATACCCACTCGGTACTTATTCCAGCTACTGAATATGCAGTAACAAACAAAGCCAGAAACAAATAGCAGTATTTCCAGAGACATAATCAACCACTGACTGAGGCAGAAGTTTCTGTCACTTAGTGAAGACTTTACTAAAATATGTAAGAGAATCGATGCACACATTATTAGGCTCAGTATAGCAACTGTTATAGCCAGATGAAAGGATCAGAAATCTGCCTTCTAATTTTAACACCTATAAAATAAAAGCTTGCAATGCAAGCCTTGACAATTAGTAAGTCACACCTAACCCTTCCCATCATTGAAGATCTCCACAAATGTCTCTGAAGAGTTCTTATGGCTCTGTGGTTTTGGTTAGGAGGTGAGATGTGACAGGGCTGCTGTGGAAGGGTTAACCTTTCCCTGGCCTTGTGGAGCCCTTTACAGGTTCAATTGAGTTATGAGACATTGCGAATTGCTGTTTTCTGTTTGTGTTTCATACAACCCAGCTTGGCTTGGCTTACTGCCCAAACCCCTCCATATTCTCCTGTAAGCCCTAGTGAAGTCTCCGGCAAACAACACATACTCAACAGGCATCCCCCATGTGGGATTCAAAATGGATCCCGCTCCTCCTCCTCCCCAGCTCCAAGTAATTCTCCTTGCCAAAGCCTGGACTGTCCTGCACTGGCAGCCAGAAACTTAGGAGGTCCAGCTCCTCTTCTCTTGAAGGACACAGACAGGTTCTCTTCTTCCCAGGCTGTCATGTGAAGCAATTCTCCCAGGTAACTAAACTGGAAACAAGCCCATCTCAAATGAGAAGCATTTCGGGTTTATCTCTCTTAGAAAGCAGGCTGAATGTTTGTTCTTGGCTCAGGATAGCATTTACACATTAGGCTGTGGGTTTGAGGAAATAAACTTTCCTAGATGGCGACAGAAGCAGAGGAAATGGGAACCAAGTTTCTGGAATGGTGCTTGGGGGCTTGGCCAGAAGTGTAAATGACAAATGAGTGCCCAAAGCATTGCACTTGCTGGGGCTGCACACACAGGTACACCCAGCAGATGTCTAGCAGCAGGGAGCTCATTTCCACGGAGACAAGGAAGTCTGGGTGCCAAAGCCACGGAGGGTTTTGACTCCACAGTTGGTGCTCAGTGGCAGAGAAAGCCCAAGGAGGGGCAGCCTAAGTCCAGGGCTCCAGTCTGCTTGAGAAGGTCAAATGCCAGCAGAGGTCCAGCTAGCCCTCCCTGAGGCCAATGGCAGGAGAAGGGAGAGCTGAAGGCTCCCAGCACCAGTATCATTAAAAAAAAAAAAGACCTATCCCCTGTTTGGTTTGTTTACTATAGACAAAGCTATCTTCCACTAGATGCTAGTCTATGTAAGTTTGGAGTAAGGAGTCAGTGGAACGCCTGCTTTAGCCAAATTACAGATGTTCTGAAGTGCAAACCTCTTGTTTCCTTCAGTTGGGAACTGTTTAAAGTACACAGTAGCTACTCTAAGTCATTTTCTGAAACGTAGGAATCACATCCAAAATCCTACATGAAATCCAAGACCATTTGGCGTGCAAAGGCAGGGACTCAGAAGTCCAATGTGAGAGTTAAACTGAGTCTGGTTCTCTGCAATTCAATAGCTCTGCGTTCCCATCCTGTTTTTTCTCTTCCCACTTCTACAAAGGGATGGCTTAGCACTGGAGGGAGGGAACCAGGGTGGCAAAACGAACACAGCTGCTTTCTAACACATTGCAGATGCTGAAAAGTGTCCTGAAAACAAGCTGGAATGATAAGTGATGGATCCCTCTGGATGGGTAAAGATCACTCAGAAGAGAGTGACCACCAGAGCAGTATATATGTCTATATCACACACACACACACACGCACACACACACACATATATATATATATATGACTGCCCAGAGAATGATCATCCCACACATTTTTAATTCATGTCTCAATCTCCCTCATTTTATAAAATGAAGTGAAAAATTCCAGAAATATAATCGGTTTTAACAACTGTGTAGGATCTTGAAAACACTGAGTTTTGTCCCACATACTGCAGTCAGACAACCTGAAGTACAGCATTTCCCAGTGACTAATTACCTGATTTCATGCTTGAACCCTGGCATTTTACTATAGGGCACAGTGGAGAAAGAGAGGGAAGGAAGGGGAAGAGCACTGTATTCAGTGATGGACAGCAATGAACAAACAGGTCAGGGTTCAGGTTGCACGTCACAGTCTTTTGATACATACCTGGAGCGTGACATTACTGTAAAAGGGAAAATAACTCTGTGAGCCAAGGGATTAGGATGCCAAAATGGTTGAATACCAAGATGGCAAACATTTGTGCCTAATATTATCTTGGGTGTGAATATTGCCATGACTGGCAAATCTTCTTTATTCAGTAAATCTTGTTAAGAATAAATATACAAAGTTAGACAAATAAAAGGTAATTTTCAAATAAAGACATTTTTCTGTCTCCTACGAAATAACTACAACACTGGATGGATGATGGGGCTGAAAACTCAGGCTGGAAAGTGAATTAATCAAAGAATAAGACTCCTGCAGGTCACTCCCATGCAGGTCACTGCACACACAGACCCCAGGATCAGAGCACACACCTCCCAGTCCTTTGCAGACCCCTCCACAGGGCCTAGGACAGGCACATCCAACCACCAGCAGCCATTGGCTGGGAAGGGCCGAGACCTGCCCAAGTCTCACAAGTCAGAACTGTGACTACTGCTCAGAGGTCAAAATACAAATCCAGTATGAAAGCAGTGACAGTGTCAATTTTTGTTATTTTCTATAAAGACTTTGATTTCATATTGGCAGTGTACTGAAATTTCATTGAATTCTTCTATCCTCAAAATACGGCACAGAATGGGTCACTATGAGATGTGTTAAATTAAATTTTAACAATAAATGTAAATGTATGCTTTCAGAAACTTCACCCTGTGCCAGAGGGCAAATTACACACACTTTTAATATACTGAATGGACTCTGTATTTAGATCTACCTACGTATGTAAGAGCAGATTCATGATCCCATCGTAAGAGGTCAGGTTTGAGACCACCTGAGGAAACTGAACACACACAAGTCCATGGGACCCAATGAGATGCATCCCAGGGTGTGAGGGAGTTGGCTGACACAGTTGCCAAACCAGTCTCCACGGTATTTGGTAACTGGATGGATGGTCCCATCCCAATAGTTACAGTCAACAGTTCGATGTCAAAGTGGAAACCTTGAACCAGTGGTGACCCCCAAGGATCTGGGACCAATTCTATTTAACATCTTCATCAGTGGCACAGATGGTGATTGAGTGCACCCTCTGCAAGTTTGCAGATGACACCAAGTCGAGTGGTTGATAGGCGGGAGGGAAGGGATGCCATCCAGAGCAACCTTGACAGGCCTGAGGAGTGGAACCGTGTGAGATGCATTAATTTCAACTAGGTGAAGTGCAGGTCCTGCACATGGGTCAAGGCAATCACCAGGATCAGTATAGGCTGGGCAATGAAGAGGCTGAGAGCATTCCTGTGGCAAAAATCTTGGGGATACGGGTGGACAAAACATTGTGCATGAGCTAACAATGTGCACTTGCAGCCCAGAAAGCCAAACATGTCCTGAGCTGCACCAGAACCAGCGCTAGAAGCAGGGCAAGTGAGGGAATTCTGCCCCTTCGCTCTGCTCTGGTGAGACCCCACCTGGAACACTGCATCCAGCTCTGGGGTCCCCGGCACATGAAGGACATGGACCTGTTGGAGGAGTCCAGAAGAGGCCATGAAGATGATCAAAGGGATGAAGCACCTCTCCTACAAAGACAGGCTGAGAGAGCTGTGGTTGTTCAGCCTGGAGAAGGCTGCAGAAAGACGTTCTGAAAGCTTTTAAGCTCAGGGTACTGAGGGAGCTGGTGGAAGAGCTCACCAAGCCACTCTCTATGATTTCTAATCAGCCCTGGTTAACCAGACAGGTCCCAGGTGACTGGAGGTTTAACAATGTGATGGCCATCCACAAGAAAGGTCCAAAGGATGATCCAGGAAACCACAGGTCTGTCAGCTGGGCCTCAGTGCCCAAAAAAGTTATAAAACAGATTATCCTGAGTGTGATTACATGGTACGTACAGGACAACTAGACTGGTCCCAGCCAGGATGGGTTCATAAAAGCCAGGTCCTGCTGGACCAACTAGTGGATGGAGAAAAGGCTCTGTGTGTTGGATCTGCAATAGTGTGGCCAGCAGGACCAGGGCAGGGATTGCCCCCCTGTACTCGCCACTGTTGAGGCCACACCTCGAGTGCTGTGCCCATTCTGGGCCCTTCACTATGAGAAAGACACTGAGGTGCTGGAGCAAGTCCAGAGAAGGGCAAGAGAGCTGGTGAAGGTTCTACACCACGAGTCCTGTCAAGAGAAGCTGAGGGAGCTGGGGTTGTTTAACCTGGAAAAAAGGAAGTTCAGGGGGGACTTTATCACTCTGTACAATTCCTTGAAAGGAGGCTGCAGACAGGTGGGGATTGGCCTCTTCTCCCAGGCAACAAGTAATGCCTTGTTGATGATGAGAGAAATGGCCTCAAGCTGTGCCAGGGGAGGTTCAGGTTTGACATCAGGAAGAACTTCTTCACTGAAAGGGTGGTAAAGCCTTGGAATGGGCTGCCAGGGAAGCAGTGAAATTGCCATCCCGGGAAGTGTTCAGGAAATGCCTGGACATGGCACTCAATGCTATGGTTCAGCTGACAAGGTGATGTTTGGTCAATGGTTGGACTCGATGATCTTGGAAGCCTTTTCCAACCTTAATGATTCTGTCATTCTGTGATTCTAAGTATATAAAGGTGGCTTATAAGAAAGGTGGAGAGACAGTTTTTACCAGGGCCTGCAGTGACAGGACAAGGGGCAATGGTTTTAAACTGAAAGAGAGATTTCAATTGGACAAAAGGAAGAAATTCTTTACTATGAGGGTAGTGCAACACTGGAACAGGCTGCCTGGAGAAGCTGTGGATGCCCCAAACCTGGAAGTGTCCAAGGCCAAGTTGCATGGGATCAGGAGCAACCTGGTCTAGTGAAAGGTGTCCCTGTCCATGGCAGGGGGGGGTTGGAACTGGATGATGTTTAAGGCCCCTTTCAACCCACACCAGTCTATCCTTGTATAAAATATCCTAAAATTATTCTAAAATAATAGCTCCCATGCAAAAAAAAAAAAAAAGAGACTCATCCTGAGGCAACAGCTTCAACTCTTTTCTTGTATGTACTTGTTGACAAATTCACTTGTCAGGCTACCCAGGTGTTCCTTCTCTGCAGTAAAATAATAAATAAAAATTAAAATGCTCACGCTTCAGGAAAGGGTGCCAAATAAGAATACTAAAAATAAATGTGTAGAGCACTGGCAGTCTTAGGAGATAAAGCCCGTTTACATTTTATTAAGCCTATATTAATGTTTTGTTTTCTTAATTTTGCACAACCATGAGGATCAAGAATGTTATTTTGAGTATGAAAGCTCTAATTCTGGAACCTCCATTCAAATAAAAATGTATCTGAGAAAAAAAAATTCTGATGAGCAGAGTGAAATAAAAACAGCTAGAGCTAAAGCAAGGTAATAAATAATAAAAACATTCATGCATTTAGCAATAGCTTAATTTACAGCACAGAAGAAGATATTAATTTTTGCAAAATCAACTGAAAATCAAGTTTGATTCACTAAATGAAGGTTAGATATACTAAAGAAGGTTATGTTAATCGTAAAACAATTCCTGAGAGCACAGTAAAATGACTGTTAAGTATGTAAGAGATTTACTTAAAAATCCCAGAAGAATCATTCTATCTCCCCAGAGGAGGGCTTCCAGATCTCTGAGATACAGGCTGGCAGAGCCCAGTGGTGGATCACGAAACAAAACACACTGGGCTTTACCCTCTGCAAGTGGGATGGAAGCCTACGGATGCATGATCCAGAGGAAGAACACATCACACTCCCCATACTCATACTATTTTACAAGGTGCAGCATCTTCTATATTTGCGACACCTGAGCACACCTTAGCTGTGGAGCTGTTAGGGCCAAGGGTCTACTGTAATACCTCCCACCCCTCTTTGGATGCACAGATGTCCCTTGCTAAGAATGCAAACTAAATTACTCAGAGACATCACAGGATGGTTGCCCAGAGGCTCAAAGGAGGATGTTAGCTGGAAGGGACATACGGACTCCAAGCAGACCAGTGCAACTCAAGAGCGATACCCTTTGGATACAAGAGGCAGATCCATGAAAATGGCACCTTGGGATACAGCAGCCATCAATACACTACATACTAGAATTTCCTGATGAGAACATCATCATGCCCCCCCCACAAACCTATGGCTTTCCCATATCTTGAAATGTGTGTGCAAATCTGCTTCTTCCATAGGAACTAGAAGAGGCAATGAAGAGGCACAACTAAGTGGGTTAGACATCTCTGTCCAGAGAAAATGTTATCAAAGTGAGGATGTGAGTGGGGACTGTAAAACCATATATGGAAAATAGAGGTTGGGTAGGAAAAAATTTTTCACTGTCTTTTCCAGTACAAAAACTGATGACCATCAAGCAAAGAAACACATTCAAAACCAGCTTAGAAGAAAGAGTAGTTCTTGAAACAGGTGGCTGCAGAATTTCCATTCAAAGGACACCATGGGTGCTAGAAGTTCTATGTATTTGATGGGAGATTAGAGAATTTAATTCAAGAGAGAATCACTGGCACTTTCTGGATAACTAGAAACCACATTTGGCTATGGCAGGTCCTCCACTGAAAACTGTACGGGTATCAGAGGAAAATGGCACAGGATTAGATTAGATTAATGACAGTATTAGATTAATGGTCAGAGTCAACGATCTTGGAGATCTTTTCCAAACTAAATGATTCTATGACTTTGCAGCCACTGACCCAAGGGACAACCTATGGATTCTCTGTTTCTAGGGATTCACGACTGACAGCAAAGACAACACTACAGCCATGGGTGCCAAGGACAAGCATATGACCAGGAAGAAGATGGACAGACACACCCCGAACAAAAGGAGTGAACTGAGGCCAGGGAGACGGACACAGGAACAATTGTACAGTGGACACTGAGATACTGGCAAACTTTGAGTCACTCCTGGGCTTGGGATCACACAGCTTTTCCTTGGTCTACAGGACTGGCCAAGTGGGACAATCCTACCCTCACCCCTGGGGCTGAAGGAATGAAAACCCAAAGGTGTGTCCAGGAAGATTTGCCTTGGAAGAGATTGCTGGAGGTCTCCACTCAAATGCCCTGTTCACAGCAAACTGCAAGGATAGATGAGGTTGTCACAAGCACCTCAGAGAACTGAGCATCTCCAGCCTCTCCGGAAACCTGTGCCAGTGCTGAACCACCCTTGGGAGGACGGAGAGCTTTTGTCTTACATACTTCACCAAGTTCATGGTGATTTTAGTCCCTGTGATTTTATGAAATCAGAAAACAGAGATTTATGGGTAAATCAAGGTCTTCCTGGTCATGACACAGCAAAGAATTAGAAGTCACAAGTATTCAAAATTCTCCCTGATCCCAAGAGAATTCAAAGCAGGCAATCTATGCTGAAGTGCTACCATCTATAGCTATATATAACCTGCCTTACCAACCACAGACACAGGCCTCTGCCTCTCAAATAGGCACCCGCTCAAAAGCCCGGAGACTGAGCCCAAACCAGGCTCAAGTCAGGAGAAAAGGCACCAGAGCAAGTAGAACCACTGCCTGACATGCTTTCAATGCCTTGGGTAATCTCTGGAAAGCAGCATGTGTCAACCTGTGGGATAAAGCTTGGTGCACAGCCATGGCACAAGCATGACCTGTCTCAGCAAAAAGATGCCAAGCATGGATCCACTGCCACGAAGGAAGGCCTCACCAGACAGAGGCAACAGCAGCCGAATATGGAGTATCACTGATAGCTGGTGAAGGCACGGACTGAACAAAGGCTTCAGAAACCTGAATAAAGTGTGCAGGTGAGGGAGGTGGGTTGGTAAATGATGGCCTGGAAACTCTGCCACAGACCGGTTGGTGTTACTGCTGCAACAGGGTTGCACAGACAGACAAGAATCTTAACTATCCAAGATTTTTACATCAAGAACAGAAGAACATAGAATGCTTTCAAGGATGAAAATCCAAGGATACACAGAAGACTGGAAAAGACCTTGTAATTAGTGGCTGGAACATGAGTTCTCAGAAGACTTCTACGAAGGCTTCTCCTGAATGAGTGAAATCCACCAGTGCACAGGGAAAGGAGTATTCTTCAGGAGCAGGAAAAGAGAGGTGGTTTTTACCTGACTATACATACAATTGATGGGGAAATTATGGGAGTAGTGCATCCCATTTTTACCTGGGTACTCCAGAAAGGATGCTGACAAATCAAGAAATCTGAAAAACTCCTCCCCCTTATGGCCTTAAGCTGAATATATATAGCTTACCTGAGAACATGTTAAAAGGAGACTTGAAGATAAGCAATACAAAGGGAGAAGATTTCTGACAGCTCTTTAACCTACACAACAAAGACCCCCATATCCAACGGATCCAGCTAAAGCTAGACAAGTCCAACACAGGAATAGTGCAAAATTTGAAAAGCAGGATAAATTAATCACCTGAAAAACTTGCATAGGAATCTAGCGTACCACTGAAAAATCTTTTAACAGTTTTCTTTTATGTTATTGTAAAATAAATACTATTTTCTGCACAGACCAGCCAGTTGATCAGAACAGGTTTTCCAACATTAAACTCATTAGTAGTTATAGAAGTTGGCCAAAAGGTGATGGGGTCTAACTCTGGGTGAAAATGGACTTTGAAAGCAATAGTCTAGCAACATATGAGGAAAGCCTGATGGATAACCATGACTGGATAAACCATTCTTCATGGACGGTGGGCCCTCTTTATGTGTCTGGCAAACTCTGAATAATTCTGAGGTAAATCACTTCATCTGTTGCACTGCCTGGAAGAAAAAAAAACCAGCAGTATATCCAAAATACTGTGTTATAGATACACTTTATATCCAATACACTCTGCTATATATATATATCAATATAAAATTTAATAACTAGATAACATTATATTTTATATAGGATATATTATATTACATAAATGATCACATATATGGTGATATACACCCACACATAAATATATATATACACAGACAGTAAATCCAATTCACTGTCCAAACAGATGAAGGTTGCTCAAATGCAACCTTCACTTAAGTGATCTATAGTGCAGAGAGACCTTGTGGAAGAAACAGGCTATCACCAAGTGCACTGTACAGCAGGGAAGTACAAGACTAAAATTTTCCAGCTAAACTATCTGTGATGAAGAATGTCACCAGGGAAGGAGACATGAAGTAAGATTGAGAGCAACCAGCTCCCCTTCTTCAGCAAAGCCCAGACAGACCATCATTGGCTGAAATTGCTTGGAGAAGATATTGCAGTTAGCCTTTGGTTTGTAGGTGAAAATACTGCCACAACAATCAATCAAACACTGATATTTTTACAGGAGGAGACAACAACAAATCGGTGTTTGCTGCCACAACACACACAGAAAACAGAGGTCAGAAACTTCTGCAGGAGGATTATCAGAGCTGGAAGCAAGGCAATGCTTCTGAAGGGATCACTTTCTCACAAAGCTGACTTCTGTTCAACTTAAAACATGGCCAAATCCTTATTCCCAAACATTCAAAGCCCTAACAGCCAACCAGACTAAGGCAGAGAGGTGAAGCTCAAGCCACTTGAACTGGAAACATCCCCTTCTGTTTCATTATTCTCCATACACACCTCACTGAGAACATGGGGGCCCATGACTTACCCAACATGTGACTGGAAGGACAGAAAGATTCTCCAGTGCTCATCCCCATGTGACAAAGAGCAGTGGGACATGTACCTGGCCAGCCTGGCAATACATGCCCTGGGTGCTGCTGCAGCCTCAGTAGGGAAAGCACTGAGAGGGGGAGCATCTCACGTTCATGTTAAACTATCCACTGTGACCAGGCTCCACAAGGGATCACAGGAATTAATTCTGCAGAGAATACCTATCCTATGTGTGCTCACTTGGTTAAGAGCATGACTTTTTCAGAGATGTCTCCACTTTTGAACAGTCAGAACTTGTGTGGCCTTCTCCTTCAGCCTTTAAGAAGTTTGTAAAGCATTGCTATTTTGTACATCACTAGACACAGTCTTCAAGAAGTACAGATGAAAGAGATGTATATTTTATATTTCCAAAGCATCTCCTAATGGAGGAAGAATGAGACCAGAAAATCCAATGGAGCCAATAGTTTATTTGTCCAAAAGAGAATGGGAGAAAGAAATGAACTTGATAAGATAAAGTCTGACAGAAGAGAAAACCAGGTTCTCAGACAATAAGGCATTACACAAGGAGGAATAATGTAGCACAGATAAACATTCAGGTAGGTATTTAAGGAGAGGCACAGGTGAACATGTCCACAGACCAATTCCAGAGACTGCATTTGCAAATGTATTATACCCCAGATCGGGTAAATAAATAAACCTTCCCTACATAGCTCTGTATTCCACATGAACTGCTCCTCTCAACTCCACCTCCATCCCCAAGAAAAACACTGATGAACCTGAGAGAGCTCCAGGACAAACTGGGAAGGTGTACAAGGAGTGAAAGGGCCGAACTTTGGGAAAAGAAAACCTGCCTGTTGCATTTCACCCACAAATAAAACCGGCATGGAGTATTTCAGTTGGAAGTGACCTACAATGATCATCTAGTCCGACTGGACTAGATGCTCCTCCTCCTCTTGAAGAACAATACAGATCAGGCTGCTTTTAGTACAGCAATCTCATCATGCTATAGAATCATAGTTCCTTGCATGACCATTATCATTTTGGAATACAAGTACACCCGAAAGAAATGTCATCGTAATTCCTTGTTCAGGCAAACCTATAGGTGAGAATGCAAGAACCATTCAGAGGTATCCAAGGGGTACAAAACCCACGGGAGGAGGTAAGTACATAGGAAGAGAGGTAAAGGCAGGTCACTGCAGCAGGTTAAACCTGTTAATCTTGTTCATTGGGATTCACTGCACATTTAATTTTCAAATGTTTGGAGGGTTTTTATAATTTCCAGCAAGAACTGTAATACTACAAGTTCACTCCTTGGCCATGCTTGAAAAGCTCCATCATGAATCATAACTGGAAAAGTCTGGTTTGAAAGATCAGGTCATTCCTAAGAAGCTGGGGAAATACACAAATGATTGCTTGCGCCATCACCAATAACAGACACAAAATAACATAAACAAATTGGCCGAGAAACAGGGCAAAAAAAGAACAAAAATCATTCCAAATGAACAATTTGATCATTCACATGTACGAGTGTCCTATCCATGGGTAATGACTGTGGAGCTCCAGCCCCTCGTGAACGTGTGTGCAGCACAGCAGTGATGCACAACACCCTCAGGCTTAGAAGAAAAGAGTCCAGCTTTCAACTCAGACAACTGTGAGATTGTCTGGTGGGAAGTCAAGGCTGAACTCTGCAGCTTTAGGCAGCACACACTTGAAGGGTGTATAACCATGCTCCAGCACTCAGATGGACACAAAACAAATGGGATTTCCAACTCCTCCTGACTTTCCTGGTACACACCTTAGGATAATGGCCCACTACTTTCTCCTCACTTTTTGTAAGGCTGGAAAGCATAGTGACTCCCATGCAATCCACCCCGTACAACCAGAGATAATGACAACAGATCTGGGTGCCGAGCTCAATGAGGACATGCTTCTCCTCAAGATACAGCCCTGCAAAAAACAGACCGTGCAGACAAAAGCCATACAAATTCTTACAGTAGCCATCCTGGCAAATGAGTAATCGGCTGCGGAACTCAAGGCAGCCACGGCACTGAGGCAAACGCAAGGAAGACGCTGCCCATCTGGAAAGCAACTTCGGGAACGTACAATAGCTATCAAGGCAGAACTCCACGGCAGGCAAAGGCAGCGTGCAAAGTAATGCCACGGTGACCAAATGGCTGCCACTTCAACAGCACAGCGGACACTCGGCAAAATACAGCCGGCAATTCGCTGGGCAACAGCAGCCGAGCCGGCCACAGGACAGCACAAGCCAGCAGGGCAGAACAGCCACCGGCTCCACGGCATAGCCAGAAGGGCGGTGTGGGAAGCCCAGATGCCACTTCTTCAAAAATCGTGCATGGCAAATGAACAACCATCCGGACACACCGCGGGATCTCGGCCGGCTCAAGGGGAGCGCAGCCGCCACCCTGATGCCACCCAGCCGTACCGGGTCTCGCCAGCGCCCCGGTCCCCAAGCGGCACGCTGGCGTGTCAGAGGAGGGGGTAGCGGGAGGGGGAAATCCCACCGGTGCCCGCTGCAGCCACGGCTAAGGAGCCGATACTCTTCTCAGTGCCCCGATGGAAACGTTATTCCCAGATCCTCTTGCCCGCTCCCCGGCCACACCTGGGGAAGCGGGGACAATACGAGCCCCCCCGCCCCCGGGCGAAGGCAGGCAAGCAGGCAGGGCGGGAGCCGGTCCCCCTCCAGCATTGTGCCGCCTTCCTCCCCGCACGGCGCCGGGCCGCAAACTCGCAACTCCCGCCCGCCCGCGGCCCCCCCGGGCCCCGCGCG
>VZTN01019905.1:438545-459681 GCA_013400515.1 Erpornis zantholeuca | reverse complement strand
TGGCGAGGGCCTCGCCCGAGCGGCGCCACATCGCCCCCCCTTCCGCCTCCCGCGGCCGCACGGTGCGGGGGAGCGTCGGGGCTCAGCCATAGAAACGTGAAACATCCCCCCACGGCTGTTCAGAAACGCGGCTGCCTCCCCTCGCTGGCCAAGTTCATGGCGTCGATGGCCATTTTGGAAAAGCTGCTGTCGGAGGAAAGGCTTTGGGAAGGAAGGGGGGAGCCCGCCGGCTCTGTCACCTGGCCAGCACTTCAAGGGGCTAATCCAGCTCCAGCTGCTACCTGCGGCGGGAACACGGCCAGCGGGAGCGCGGGGCTGGGGGCCTCGGAGATGCTACAAATGCTGTTCTTCCTGCCCCGATTAGCTGCAGAAGGCACGGCAGTCGTGGGGGCAAATGTGGAGTTGTGTCTCGGGGACATGAGCACGGCTATATATTTAAATAAGGGAGCTTTTGTGTGCAGATGGGCAAGTTTCACTCTGATGGCCTTCAAGCATAATCCCAAAATATTTCCTCGGCAGGACCTCTCAGTGAGCAGGCTGGATGGCATGCTCCCCACGGGCTTTTATTCAGCGATTCTCATTGTCTGTTACATGGCTCCGAGCACTATTTACTGTACAGCGTCCAAACTCGGCGCTGAATACAGATGTATTCATCTCCTCGTGGGGGTTTCAGCAGTGCTACTCACCCCAATGCTTTAATAATCATTAATAACAATGTCCCTGCAACAGCCTCCTAAGCCAATGGCTCCCAATGCAAGTGTTCCACACCCACTTCCCAGGGGTACTGTGCCATTTTGGGGCCTCACTATTTATCCTGGATGCAGAGTTGCTCTTGGTGCCTCTCATTCCCAACCCAGCCCCACTGGCACGCAGCACCCTGTTGCACAACATCAGCATGGTTCATGTCTCTAGCCCTCATTCATTCCCACATCCACCCTTCTCCCCAGCCTGCCTCTTTGTCCTGGCCCTCACCAGGAGCCTCTGCCCTGCCAGCAGTAATCCTGAGGTGCTGTTGTTCCCTAGGACTCTCTGGTTCCCACACCTGGCATCGGGGATTGAAAATGCCATGGCTAACGTTTGCAAAAATGCCCACTGGGTTTTGTGTGGTCAGTCCAAAACATTTCAGCATATTGTTTTGGAGAGGTGCCGTGTGGAAGAGAACGCCCTGCGGATCCCAAGCACAGGGCTAAGCATTGTCTGCTTCACAAAGCACCTCACCAAGCTGAGCCCCAGTCAAGAAGACAGAATATTATTACTGCTGCTGAGGTGGTGGTGTTTGCAGTGTTTGCACATGGCTGCTTCAAACTGTCGCCTTTAGGAGCTGACAGCCTTGCGTCCGGAGCTCACAGTGCGAGTGACCCTTGGAGGCCAAAGTGATGATTCATGAAGGAGGAAGATCTTGTCAAGATCCTTGTTCTCTGGATGCTAAACAAAATACCCAGATCCCCAAGGTTTGTGGTTTGAGGGAAAGCCTCTGTGGCTGCTGCAGTGGTTAGTATTGCTGAGATCTCCTGGATGAGTAACATGTGACACCAAGTTTATTTAACCACAATGTCAAGCCCCAAATGTTTTTTATGTCATCATCTTCCACAACCAGGTCAGTTGCTTCAGTTCAAAAACTTGACTTAAATGTTAAATTTATTATCAAGATTTTAGTGTCACTTGTTTTTCAATAAGTGAAGAGGCAGAGACTCCAATACCTTATGAAAATCTTACTAGGTTTTGGTTTATTTCAAGAAGCCAGCCAAAGGTGGCCTGCGGTCTTAGTTTATGAAGAGACGTCAGAGGAGATTGAAAAGAGAAGCAGGACCAGGGCAACCATTCCTTTTCCCCACTCATAAATGCTCATAGCCAAATTGCTGCTAGGTCAAACCACACTCTGCTCTGTTTCAGGGTGGTAAGCACAGGTGGAAAACAGACAGGAGAACCACGAGTGGTTGTGTGCGCTCGTGCAGCAAGACCAAGGTGGACTGGCTGCAGAACATGGGAAACAAAATTATCTCACCTTTGAAATCAACAGATTGAAGGCCTTGGGCAAACCAAGAGCATTATTAGCTGTGTCTCTTCAGGATGGGTGTATGACCTGGGAAGTCTGTGAGCCAGCTAGGAGGCTCGGCAAGCAGATACCAAACTTGCTGGGGTGTAGCTGGTCCTCCCTCGGATTAGGGAAATAGGACACACTGCCTCGAGATCTCTCTAGCCACATCATCCCACGGCTTTCCAGTTCTACCCAGGGACAAACAGCTGCCTGCAAAACGTGAGGCCCTGGCTGGGATGAAGCCTTCTTAGGGAAATACAGCATAAGAGAGGAGCTGATAGTCCTGTGGGGGAGGGAATGAGATAAGTGAGGTGCTGGAGCTCGTGGCATACAAGGGGAGGCTGAAAGAACTGTTTCTTTCAGCCTGGAGTAGAGAAGAGTTAGGAGATAACATATTACACTCTCCAGCTTTTTTTATTTTCTTTGGTGTGGAGGGGTACAGAAAAGTCAGAGCCAAGTTCTTCTGACAGATACACAGTGAAATGCCTGTGAAATTTGCAAGAAGGGAAATTGTGACTAGATAAAGGGAAAACCTCCTTCCTAAAGGTAGTTCAGCACTGACACAGGTTTCAGTAGGGTCTGGGGAATCTCCTTGCCTTGAGATGGTCAGAAACCGCCTGGCCAAGGCCCCAGGCAGCCTCATCTATGTCTGGAACTAGCCCTGCTGCTAGCAAGGGTTTCAAGTCTAGGCCTCCAAACATCTCATCTCAGTCCTCCTGGGAAACTCTGGCTCTAAAAATACATAGAGCCCCATTTCCCTTTTGACACACAGCACATAATGGTCTCCATGATGGAAGGAATAAGAAAGAAAGTTATAGCTGTTTCTACACCAAGGTATGCAATGCTCTAGTATGCTGATCTCTGCCTAGAGAGAGAGCTTCGTAATGTCCTCCTGACAACCTGTCCAAGCTGTCTGTATTTAGTCTTCCAGCAGCAGGGCCAAAGACTCTTCATTAAGTTGCTTGGCACCTCATAGGAATTACCCAGCACACAAATTTTTGGTCTTCTTGTCAGATGTTCATCAAGACAGTGTCCCTGACAGCCTCCTATATTAAAGATATTGGTTTCCCAAGGTTGGAGAACATCCCATTGTTTTTGAGACAGATGAGAATGTACTAGAGAAACTCGGTAGCTCTTCATCATTAAGGCTTTTCTCTGCACTTTACAACAAGCCTAATTCAGTGACAGCTCCCTTTCCAGCTCATTTATGAGTGCACACATGTATTTAGAAAAAAAAAGGAAAATTCTTCAAGCTTGGGGAGGGGAGCATCTAATGTTAAATTATCCCTTTAACAGCTGAACATTGCTTTGAAAATGTAATCTAAACAGAGTATGATTTGAGAGGTAAAAGAAAGCAAATCCAACAAATGTTCCCATTCACACATAGTGTCACATTGCCAGCCCATCCCCTTGCTGTTACTCATACTCTGACTGCATTCACATTACAGCGCAGCAATCTGATGGAGACATCAGCTTATACAACAGGAGTCCTCGGGTGCGGGAATAGCCGAATGTCCAACCACAAAGAAACTGTAACCAAATCTCTGCCACTGAGCCAAAGGCAGAGCAGCGTGTGCATCTTGGGATGCACTGGCTGAGGACAAGTATTTGCAGTGCCCCAAGCAAACGTGCCAGCATCACGTACTCCTGAAAAGGCACCAAGGTGGGGTACTGCTATGGCAGGATGTGTTCCCATCCCCTCAGGGCTTTCACGATGTGTTTCTAAGCCCTCGGGGCTTTCACGCACCTTCCCTGACACAGGGACGTGGTTATGTCTCACTGGCAGAAACTCTTCTCTGACGAATTCTTCCCACAGTGTAGGGACATGTACATTCTTCCCTGCTGTTGCAGCCTTGCTGCATTTAAATGGGCAACGCCAACTACCTCGGGCACTTAATTGCCTTCCTTGCCCAGAAGAAGACAAATGGGAAGGGCTGGGGGAAGGGGAGATGCTCTTGGGAATATGAAAGGTAACCAAGTTGGGGTTTTTTTAATCAAAAAAACCTGCCCTGATTGCTAAGCAGTAGCCATACTGTTCACAAAATCCCAGTATCTAAAACAAAGGAGCAGCGAGGTGTACAACGGCAAAAGACAGCCCACTGCCTGTACCCAAAATGCACATTCCTTCAGGAAAACAGCGCTGTCACGCACACAGCCACTTGTGCGGGATGCGTGACTGTGGGGGAGGGCGGGGGGGCCCGCAGGACCCCGCGGGGTGCCGGGTGCCGCCAAGGGGGACGCGGAGGCGAGGGAAGATGGAGCAGAGTCTTCCCGGACTACAGCTCCCAGAGAGCATGGGCGAGAGCCGGCCTGCAGCCGGGGCACAAGCTCTTCCCTGCCACTGAGATGTGCGTTGTGTGCACTGGTGATGCCCTGGAAACCAATCCGGTTTCTACCCTCACATTCTCCCTCCCACCCTCTTCTCGGTTCTGGGCATGTGTGCCAAACTCTTTGTCTTCCCTTCTTGGACTTAGTCCTTAATCTATGCTATTTAGTAAAGATGCTAATCTTTACTACTTTAAAAGTAATCTATGCTATTTATTTATTTCAGCAGTGAAATGCCAGTGTTTTAAAGTTTTGTCTTTGGGTTTTAAAGTCTGTATTAGGATACAGTCAAGGGGGATTGAGACTTGCTGAGCAACCTCAGTCTTTACCCTTGTTGTTGCTCATCACAAATGACAAGAGTTAAGCAAGGGCGTAGAAACTTTCCGTAGGGAAGTGGGGCAGGAGCTGAGTATGCCCAAGAACATGGTAGGGCTACTGACATGAATATAATGGTGGGCAAGGTGATTTTAGCATTTATTCTCCAGTTGGATTTCTCACAGTCGCACCCCCATCCTCCTTCCTTCCTTGGAGTCAGTCCAGAACAAAGCTGTTTGTTGAGCAAGCGCTGGGGTTTGCTGGCACCCAGCCTGCTGGGGCACCAGCTTGGAGCACGGGTGGCTTTCCCCAAGTACTGCTGAGTTGCCCCTGTGAAACCAGATGGAGCTGAGAGAGACTAACACCCCACCTACGCCTCCAGTCACTGTTTTGGGGGAGGACAATCAGCTTTTTCTCTCTCAAAGACTTGCCATTTCTGTCTACCATCACCTGAGTCCAGCAGACAGACGGATGGGGGCCCACCCTGAGGTCTTTACATCAGTGGAAGGCACGCTTAAAATCCCTGCACAGCAGATGCAACATGGTTTGGTGGAGATGACAGGCAAGTCATCCCACATGCCTTCCCTTTGGTGTTTCCCAGCTGGTGGCCAAAAGAGCAGTCTGGCTGTGGGACAAAGCAGTGAAAGCAGGTGAGGGTACCTGGGCCTTTTCTTTGCCTTTGCCTGTCCCCTCTGCTTTTTTTTTGTTACCTTTCTGTGTGAGCATCTCCTGCTCTGATGGCAAAACGTCCCCATTTCCCAAACACTGGCATCTAGAGATAAACATCAGGCCAAGTCAGGCAACTCGGGTGTGAAATACATTTTAATAGAGTTTAGGGATCTGTAGTTTGTCTGTTGCTCAGCTGAGCATGGGCTGTCCAGAAGGTGAAGCAGACATCATGGGCGGAGGGGAGGGTGAAGGGGTGCAAGAGGGAAGGGAACAGAGAGAAAAAGGTCACAAGAAGCAAATGAGAGCACGGGTTTGTTCACGGATGTGCTTTAATATATTGCCCCACAGTACTATGTGCTGAGCCAGAGACTGACAGCACACACACACACACACACACACACACGCCCGGTGTGGGACAGCAGTGCACTTCAACGCTAAGCTGCCGGCAAGCACAGCCCAACACAGCACAGCCCAACACGACACTGCCGGGGCAGAGGCGAGGGACGCGCGGGTCCCACCAGCGCTCGGTGCAGACACACCTGGGGCACAGGGACGCCGTGGGCCAGGACACCTACACACACCTACACACATGCACAACGAGAGCGAGCCGCTGGCAACACTCGGCTGGACACAGCTGTGGGTGCAGCAGTGTCCGAGCACACCGGCCGGTGCACAGATGGTCACCGCACATGCTTCGGCGTATGAGGGAACACACCGGGCAGACGCTCCCGTGGTCTGACACGTGAGCGGAGTGGCCCAGGCGTGGCCCTGCACAAACAACAGAGACACACAATGCCTAGATCCAGGAATGCTTATGACCCCTCAGCAAGGGACAGGGTGTAGGCCGCTCTCTCATCCTTCACTTGGGTACATCTAGCCGGGGACACCTGAACTCGAGGGGTTTCGAGGTGAGAGGAACCAGGTGACAGAGTGAGGAGAAAGAGCAAAAAAGGGAGCAGTGGAAGGAAAGGAGGGTTCAGAGTCTGTGAGGTGGGAAAGAGCAGTAGGGTGACTGTGCCCTGGGGACAACGTTCAAAGAACACTTGGGTTACGAAAGTTGTGTCCAGCGAAGCGTGCTTCATCGCCAAGCTCTTCCTCAATCCTACAGGAGAGAGACAGCACACATCAGGCCCTTGTAGTGAGGAAACATTGGAGGCACTAGGGCTCTGGAGAGGCAGCTCATCAGCAGGAAGCTGACATATGCCTGAGGAACTCAGCTCCTGCCAGCTGCTGTGCCTGCAGGGCTGCACCCTCATTCCAAGGAGGAGGAAAGGAGTCTGTCCCAGAGGCCTTCCTGGGATCCTACTGTCATCTCTGTGCCTTCTCTTTGTAACATTTCACCCACGAGCCCCATCTACCCTTGGGCTTTCAGCTTCTCCCACCCAATTGGTCACTCCCCTGTTCTTTTTTGTGCATTCCCATGCCTGGAGCCCCTTACCTCATGAGCTGGTTGTATTTAGCCAGGCGTTCAGACCTGCAGGGAGCACCCGTCTTTATCTGTAAAGCATTCCCCAAAGCAAACACTGTAAGACACTGTTATGACTTGTACCAGTTTCCCATGGCAGGGCAGGGGATTCTCTTTTTGACACTCCTTTGCTTTCCTCCAGGCCTGTGCATGGCCTGGGGTTCACCTACCTGCCCAGTGCACAGTCCTACAACCAGATCAGCAATGAAGGTGTCTTCGGTCTCCCCAGATCGATGGCTCACCATCACACCCCATCCATTCTCCTGGGCCAACTTGCAGCTGCAGGAAGTGAGAAATGCAGTCAGTAGCTCCTACTCCTATAAGCACCACCTGCAAAGGGTAAGATCCAGGCACCCTCTGCTCTCACTCTCAGCATCCTACACTTTGGTAGAGACATAAGTCTGTTCACCCAGTGCACAGTGTGACACCTTGCTGTGGTTCATCCCCAACCCATTCACAGGACAACAAGGGCAGTGGGCAGTGCCCTTGGGACTTACGCTTGGATGGCCTCTGTGACAGATCCAATCTGGTTGACTTTGAGCAGGAGGCAGTTGCAGGCTTTCTCTTCAACGGCACGCTCAATGCGCTTGGGGTTTGTCACTGTCAGGTCATCTCCCACTATCTGAATCCCCACATTGGCAGTGAACTTAGACCAGGCCTCCCAGTCATCTTGGTCAAAGGGATCCTCAATGGAGACCACTGAAAGGAAACAGAAGAGACACGAGTCAAAGCTGCCTCCCTTCCCACCCCAAAAGCACAGAGGATTTGTGCATGGTCAGTGCGTAGCACCAGTGCTGATTCCCTACTGCCCCACACAGCAGCTCACCTGGGTAATCACGTACAAAGCTTTGGTAGAGGTCGCCCAGCTCATCTCCAGAAATGTAGCGGCTTGGGTCATCTGGGGACTTGAAGTCCAGGTCATATTTGCCATCACGGTAGAACTCGGAGGCTGCCACATCCATACCGATGACAATCTTGTCCGTGTAGCCCGCCTTATCAATAGCTTCCTTGAGCAGCTCCAGAGCTGAGAGGAGAACTGCAGTCAGGAGAGCTCTGCCTTTTGGTGGGAGCATCCCCTGGAGAAGTCCCTAGAGCCACTAAGAGTCTGGTAGTGTCATGGAGAGGTAGAAGGGAGCCCAGAACGCAACAGAAACATGCCAAGGAGCTGTAGAGGCTGTGTCCAAAGGGACAAGGAGGAATTAAAATGCAATCCCACAGCTCAAAGACAAGTTTGTGGAAGGCTTTGTAAAAGTGTGCACATGCATAAAAGGTTTATATGGAGAGGCTGTGACAGATCAAGGCCACCCCAAGGAGAAGGAGGTTAGAAACACTCCCTAACACAGGAGGTCAATGACACTGGGGCATCATCTTTTGAAGAAGCCTGGGGAATGCTGAGTACAGGAATCCATGGCATTGAAGGCAGGGGTACCCCATCTCTGTAGGGCTCTCACCTTCGCTATTCTCCAGGATGTTGGGAGCAAAGCCTCCCTCATCACCCACATTGGTAGCATCTTTGCCATACTTCTCCTTGATGACACTCTTGAGGTTGTGATAGACTTCAGCCCCGATGCGCATGGCATCGCGGAAGCTCTCGGCTCCCACAGGCAGGATCATGAACTCCTGCATGGCCAGTTTGTTGCCTGCGTGGGAACCTCCATTGATCACATTGAAAGCCTGGAAGAGTCCATAAGAGAGTCAGAGCTGAACCTGTCTTGACACCCCTTAGAGGTGGCTCTCAGATGTGTCACCGTGCCCATTCACGCCACATCCCAGGGGGTAACATAAGCACATCAGCCACAACCATCAGACCAAAGACACATGAGCCTGGAGTCTTCCTTCCAGGAGTGGCTCAAAGCACATGGTTGGAGAGGATTTTTCCTTCTCAGAGATCTCCTGAGCTATGTGTGTTTATCTGTGCTGTGTTTATCTGTATGTGTTTATCAACAGTGCTGTAAGTCTCTCTTCCAGGACCTTTTATCCTGACCTTGAGAAAATTTTTAGCATCTACAACACACTTTGTGAAGAAGTTTCTCAAGGCAGCTTCCCCTGGTGTGAAGACCCATTTGCCCTTGTTTTGAACTGTGCTCCAAGAGGGTTCGCAGGATGCTCTCTGGTTCTTGAGCTAAGAATGAGATCCTTTTAGACCCCTCAAGCCCCCCTCCACAACCTCTACTGTATTCTCCTCAGGCTCCTTTTTTCCAAATGAAACTTGACAAATCTCACGCCTTTGTTTGCTTCCCTGACAAGGGCAGTGCACTCAGCTGATGTTTCAGTCCCATATCCCTTCCTTATCTACCTCCCAACACCTTTGAAGTTTCTTTAGGAAACACCACTCTTTTGGAGTTTCTGAAGGTGGATGTCAAGGAGAGAGAAGTCTTACTGGCACAGGAAGGATGAGGTCAGAGTTGCCAGCCAGGTCAGCGATGTGCCGGTACAGGGGCACATCCTTCTCCGCAGCTCCCGCCTTGCACACGGCCAGCGAAACTCCCAGGATAGCATTGGCGCCAAACTTGGCTGTGGGCAAAGCAGGAGACAGACTTTTCAGATGGCAACATCTTGCCCAGTGGGTGCCCTTGCTAGCCCAGCCTTGGGCTCACCAGAGGTCAGACACTGCCCCCCGCTCCAGCCCTGCAGCCTCCCATGCTCGTAACTTCCCAGGTCAAAAAAAACAAATTACATTTGTTCTCTGTGCCGTCCATCTCAAGCATCAGATTGTCTATCTTCTCTTGATCCACAACCGAGAGGCCCTGCAAGAAAGAAAACGCTCTTGAGAAGGGGATGATTGGAAGACCTGCTGGCTCTGGTGTGCAGGAAAGGAGGCATTGATGGAGAAGCTGGGGGTACAAGGATCTTTTCAGCTTGTCAGGAAACATATACACACAAAGCTCTGGAAACTGGTGCCTTAGTATTTAGTCAGGTTAAGTAACCATGATGGTGTTGTTGCAGTGCAGTGTAGATGTACCCATGGTGAAGAGGGGGTCAGCTGCAGCCCAGGCAAGGCCACGCATTACTGGGGACGCAGGACTCCCTTGGGGATTTACCCAGCCTTTTAGCAGCTTCCAAGGAGCTTTGAGGTGCTATGGCTACAAAGAAGCTAGGCAGAACAACAGAACATGCTCAACCTCAAGCAAGCAAATGTAGATTGGATGGAGCCATCCCCAGGAGTGAGGTGGAGAGCAAGATTAGACCCAACACTGGCAGCCCTCCACCAGGCTGGGCATTTTTCAGGGGTGGAGAGAACTGGGCTCTTGGCCAGAGCCAGCCATGGGCTACATGGCATGTAATACGTGGCTTCAGCTCAGCTCTCCTCAAAGCAGGCTCCAGGTCTTCGGGTGCAGGCTGCAGACGTGACACCACTGCTCTGCAAGGCTGTGCCAGACCCTGCACAATACAACCATTGCTCGTCACACCAGGATGAGGCCACAGACATGTGGATGTGATTCAGTGCTTGAGGGGGAGCACAGCTGAAAGAGGGAGTGAGCTCTACAGGGAGCACCGAGGGGACTAGTTAGGCTGTACAGATGCCTGCGGTGGACCAGGAAGCATTAAATCCTTTCCTCCCAGAGAAAAGATTGCTGTGGACACACACAGGCATGGAGGGCAGGAGGGGTGTGCCCAGGTTCACAGAGAGCATCGCTATGTCTGTTAACCCAGTGAGATGAAGAGAGGCAAAGACAGAGATTAGGGGATAGAGACGGACCAGAGTAAGCGTTGGACAAGGGAGAACAAAGAGAAATCCTTACAGAGCCCACGAGAGCTGGGGCGACAGTGCTGTTGATATGATCCACGGCCTGCAGGACCCCTAAAGAAGGGAAGAGGCAGAGAAAGAAAGAGAGAGAGAGAAAGAGTGAGGCAGAGAGAAGAGTAGAAAGAGGGAGGGAGAGGACCGATAGAGAGACTGAGAGAGAGACAGCGAGGGAAGATCAAGGGCTGATCTTTCACTTTACACTAGGTCTGTGCCTCTGTGGTCTCCCTGAGGGCAGTGGGACACATCCGTGTCACACTGATGGGTGGGCAGTACCCCCCAGCAGAGCCCCATACACAGGCAGCCCCGAGGACAAGCTGTGGAGCAGGCAGCTCCCCACCTTTTCCAAGGAAACGTGACTTGTCATTGTCTCGCAGCTCCAGCGCTTCGTAGATACCAGTGGACGCTCCGCTGGGGACAGCTGCTCGAAACATGCCTGAGGAACAGCAAAACGAGGTGTGAGATGAGCAGAGGGTGAAGAGGAAAACCCCTCATGCACCTGTTTCTGCCCTGCTTTCATAGGGAAGGATGTGCAAATGGGTGGCCCCACTGGCTGGCTGCTCGTGGCTGGTCTTCTCAGAGGGGGAGCACTTCAGTGGCAGAAATAAATGCACCCATGGCTTCCAGACGGAGGAACCTGGATGACAGGCACCCAGAAATTCACACTGATCCCAGAACTGTGTATGATGGCTGGAAGTCTGGTTCCTCAGCCCTCCTCCTGGTTCCAGAGACAGCCTGACTCACAGCCACCCTCAGCTTCCTCCCCCTCAGACTGAGGTTTCTGCCTCACTGAAGAAGGAACACAATGGTTGGATGCCTGCTCTGGCCTCTCACTGCTCCTCACCCCTCAGCCCAAGTAGTTTTGGGCCCAGCGCAAATGCAGCTCTTCCAATTGAGACCCATGCATGGACATACAGAGATCTCAGGGACAGAGTTTTGGCATGGCCATGGATATGCTACCAAACTTCCACTGTGCCCCAGGACTAAAAGCATAGCTGCAGCAGGACTATGATGAGAAGGTGCATATATTTATGATAAAAAAACCTTCCATCCCTGCTACGAGCAGATGCATGGCTCAGGTCACACACAGGACAGCCAGCTGTCTTGTGATTTGCCTAGCATGTGTGCAGAGTTGCTGAGCACAGGCACAAGCAGAGCCACGAGCAGAGTTTTGGTCTCTGCCTCTTCCCCTTGGCTTGTTGTCTGTGGGGGTTTACCAGTGAGGACCCTCCATGCTCTTGGCATGCCAGGCTGCTGCCCAGGGTGGGCAGGGCTTTCCCTCTGTCTCTTATCCTCAGCCACCATACCTTTGTGTGTGTACAGGTCCACCTCAACAGTGGGGTTCCCACGGGAGTCCAGGATCTCGCGGGCATGGATCCTCTCGACTGCCATGGTGAGTCTGTGGAGAGGAGAGAACAGGGTGCGTTCAGCAGTGAGAGGCTCCAGGATGTGGTGCTCACCCCTACTATGTCTAGACTGACAGAGAGAAGGGAATTCAAGGAAAAGTGAGCTTAGAAATTTGGGCTAAAACTATTTGCTCCAGGAAATTTAGAAATTCAGCAGACTAAAGGAATCTTTGAAAATTCTTCCAGGAAATGGCTATCTATTTGGATTTACTCTGTCCTTCTGCTGCAGATGACAAACTGGGAGCTCTCTCTGCCTCTCTCCCTGCGTCACGGCAGAGCACCCGATATGAGCCTGGATGGCAGGGATGGGGAGGGTGCCACGGGCAGCAGAGAGGGAGGGATCAGCTGGCGCAGCGGGGAGGTGCCCCTGGCTCTGGCGTCAAGGACGGGGCACTAGTTCCTGGCATCTCCTGTCCCCTTGCCGGGAGGCGAGGACAGCGCCTGCCAGGCCAGACAGCAAGCAGCTGCTGTGTCCCTGTGCAGGGAGCAGGGAGCCAGCCAAGCATGATGGGCAGGGCAGGGGGGCAGCCAGCCAGTGGGGACCTCCAGCCCCTCTCCAACCAGGCCATCCCAGCCTGGCTGTCCCAGACCCCTGCCATGTCCCCCTGCCGAGCACCTGCTCAACCTCCTTGTGTCCCCCATGAGCTGCAGGGTCAGGCTGTGCAGAGGCAGCGGGAGCATGGAGGCTGGCAGCCTGAGGAGCCATCTTGCTGAAGGCCACAGTGCCTCAGATGTGTCAAAGAGAGCTCTGAAGGGAGCAGGGACCTGGCCCAGCTGCCAACCCTTTGCTCCACTCCTGAACGGGAAGCAGATGAGACTGGGCTGGATCTCTGTTGGTTGAGGAAGCCTAGGATTTTAGGGCACCTGGTTAAACCTGAAGTAGAAAACATGCTGGTTTGTGATGATGGCTGTTTGAAAGAGCTTCTCTTGCTGCAGTTTGCTCTCTAGGGGTTCCAAACCAGCTCATTGCCCCCATGCCACCTTCTCATTCATTCGTTGCTGGGCTGCCCAATGCTGGGGTGCTGCAGTGAGGTGCATCCCCCCCATGCTTCCAACACTGCCAGGTTTTCTTCCCCTGGTCCCACAGATGATTCCCTCAATGCTGAGCAGAGCTGGCAGAGGCCAGAGTAGCCACAGGGCCCCAGCCAGGACCTCCCTGTGATGTGCGTGACCTGGGTTACAGCCAGCACAGAGGCAGGGGCAGGGGGGAATGAGTTTGAAGCAGCACATCGCAGCACTGAGGAGAGCTGAGAAGCAGCGTGGGGAACCCGGAGTCAGCACTCGACACCACTGCCCAGGGTGGGTGGAAATCACAGAGGTGTGAGGAAATCCTGCCGCTGCTCTGAAGTTTCAGCCCAAGCTTCTTCCATGGGGAGTTTCAGTCAGCGACTCCAGGGTTCTCTGGAGCCTGCACAGGGCCCTCCACCATGTCCATCTGGGCTGGGATCCCCCATCAGCCGCTTTGGCAGTGCTCCTCACGCCATCTGGCACACGCCACAGGAACTTCCTCCAGAGTCGTGCCGGTGCAGCCAGCCGCGAGCTTCCTTTGCAGCAGTGTCCTGGCCGTGCCTCAACAGCCTCCACGGGGTAGAGAGGGACAGGACCCCGCTTAAAGCCATCTTTGACAGCAGATCTGTGCCAGATGCTGTGCTTCTCTGCTTATGTGGTCACGTTGCCCCTGGTCACATCCACCTGCTCCTTTTGGAGCCAGCTCTGAGGAAGCCAAATGGCAAGCCCAAATCCAGCCTTGCCTGCCCCACCCCATCGGTTCCATGATCTCCTCTCCCTTGTAGTCCTTTAAGCCCTTTTCTCCACTTGTGTTGCTGCCCCGTGTCTCCTGCGTTTGCTCTTTCAAACAGAACCACCCTGAAATCCCTGGCATCAGCTGCACTGTCCTGAAAGGAGGTCAGAAGCGGATAAGCTGGGATAAGGGATTGGGATGGAGCCATGACTGGGAAGCCACAGACCCCATCCAGGAAGAGAGAGGAGGCTGTGCAGCCCCCCGTGAACAGGGGCTAGGCAGCATACGCTGGGAGGCTGGTGCTGCTGCAGTGCCTTCCTGTGGTGCTGGCGCTGGCAGCAATTCCCTGTCCCCGCCAGGCCAGCACGGTGAAGACCTTTCCCCCAAGGCACCGCCACCAGTCCGGTGTGCTGCTGCGACTCCCCTGGGCTGGGCAGTGCTCCCAGGAAGCCCGCACTGCTGCAGTGTCGTGACTGATGCAGCTATTGCTTGCCTGACTGTCACCTCCTCTCCCTGCTCTCCCCCTCCCCTGTGGTGTGGGGCCGTGCAAATAGGAAAACATCCCCTCTCCTCCCTCCCTCTGAGCGCCCGTGTTTATGTCAACACCTCGGGAGACCGGGGGGGCTGGTCCGCTCTGAGGCTGGATCCTTTCCCCAGCGGTGCTCAGACAAAGCGTTGCCTTCTCCCCACTGCCGCCCCCTCCCCCCGGGAAAGCTCCATCCCGCAGCACCTCCCGACAGTGCCCTTGGGAGCATCACCTATCCTCGTTGGTTGCCCCCCCTCCTGCAGTTCCCTGGGTTCACGTCTGAAATTATGATTGCCGGGAGGGAAAAGGGGGGGGCTTGGGAAGGAGGGAGTACCTGAAATTAAAATATGAAAGAAAAGTCAGAAGTATGGGGGTGAGGAGAGAGAGGTGGGAGGAGCAGGGGGAGGAAGTGAGGGGAGTTTAGTTGTTAATGCCGCTCACCGTGGTCCTTCTCCGCAGGGACCCCAAAGTGCGTGTGGGGTTTGGAGGGCACAAAGCGGGCAGCAGAAACATGCATGCGGTGAGAGGGGTGCTGGCCGTGGGGAGACACTTACCTTCCTAGGACAGGGGTGGACGAGAGATTGAGAAAGTGCTGGTAGAAAGAGAGAGGACGAAGCTGAGGAGGGATGCAGGACCTCAAGGGGAGATGATGTGTCCTCTAAGCCAACGGTGGCGGTAGCAGCAGGATGGAGACGCCCCTGATAGGGCCGGGACAGCAGCATGTGACCCAGAGCTGCGATGAGTCAGGATTTAGCAAAGCTTTGCAAACAGCACGTAGGGGATGGAGAGAGAGAGAGAGGCAGGCAGCAAGGGATAGACGTAGACAGATGAGGGTGAGAGAGCCAGGGAATAGGAGTGGGTGTGCAGGATAAACAATCCCAGTCACTCCAGGCTCATTTATTATTTTTATTCAAATCGGAAAATCTTGCAGGATTTTTGGGAGTCATAAATCGAACCACAGAACCATTAACTCTCCCCTTTCCCCTCTCAGGCCTACTGAGAATAGAACATATCAGTGCAGTGACTGCAAAAACACTGCAGTGCTTCAGGGCAGCTTCCAGGACCAGGCTGGGTAGCACTCCTCGTTTCTCCAGAGGTAAAATGAGGTAAAGCTGGTACCTACAGCTCTCACTTTCCCAGCCTCATATATGGGAAGAGGCTCCATATCTTGACAGCCTCTGGGAACAGGTGTAAAAACAGGTCACTCAGTCACTTTATCCTCAAGCATATCCGGAAGACTTGCATCATCCTTGAGAGATCCTTCCATTTCCTGAAGTAGAGAAGAGGGAGAAGTTAATGACTCCATGCCTGATGTCTCTTCCCCTTTCACTGCCCTCTTTTGCTAGTAGGGTCAGGAATGGCAGCAGGGTTGCATGCTGGCCACCACAACCAGGTTGCAAAGCCTGGCCTCCTTTTCAGGCTCCTGTGCTAAGACTGACATCCCTCACCCTTCTCCTCCTGTAATATAGTGGAGGAGAGGCTTTATCAGCATCTTTGATCCCTTCTCTTTCTCTCCTCATCCTTCTTATCCCCGCAGCATGTTGTTCTCACCTTCTCTTTTTCCAGCCTTGTCTGACGGATTTTCTCTGCCTCTTCCCACTCGTCTTCCTCAATTACTTCCTTGTCGAGGCGTTGCAGCTGTGGCAGCCAGGACAGGACCTCCAGCCGGTAATCACGTTTTTCAGCACATGGATTGTCCATCAGCACCAGTGCCTGCAGCATGGGGAGAACCTGCAGTTTTCCCACCTCCTGAAAACTTTTGATCCCATTGCTCCTGAAGAAAAGGAAGCATAGAGGGCAGGGGAAGGAGACCCATGCAAGTAGTGAAATTCCTTTGGAAGAGTAAGTGGACAAGACAGAGAAAGCAAAACTTAGCACTATGAGGGACCATAGACCTTAGACTACAGATCTGTCACCTAAAATCCAGATCTGTCTGCAGCTCCCCAGACTGAGGGACAAAAAAGTACATCACCTCTGGATTCCTCTGTGCTCAGACAGTCCACTGAACTGTGTGACATCACCACAGCCCCGCATGGCAATGGACAAGAACTAAAGGGCATCTGCAGGCAGAACACAGAGGGATCCAACTGACTTATGGCAAGGAATGAAAAGCCTGAGGTGGGGTATGAGAACAACTGGAGAGGCAGATATTTTCGGAGAAGCCCAGGAAAGGCCCGGGCCGTTACAATGCCTAACAGCTGCTGAACACCAACTAAGGACAGTAAATATCAATCCATCCCATGCTGAGGTCTTCAACTTCCAAAAAAAAATCCCAGAAAATTCTAAAGATTGAAATGGGAGTGCAGTCTGATGAAGGGATCTCTGTTCTCAACACAGAGCAGGGGAGGACCCACCGTAGATTGAGGTACTGCAGGCACTTCATTCTATCAGAGAACCCATCCAGGGCCTCAAGCTTGTTGTTACGCAGGTGCAGAATCTCCAACTCCTCGAACTCCTCAAGGCCTTCAAGGCTGCAAATGGCATTCTGGGCCTGAGCACCAGGGAGCCAGGAAGAGAGAAGGAAAAAGGGGACACACATGGGAAAAAGGAGAGGGAGCAGCAGTTATTTCTGGCCTTTAAAGCTCTTTCTACTCTTCAGACTCTCTACTACTCATAACACAGCCTTCTCTAAAGCTAGATCAGGTAGTTCAGGATCTTGGCCAAGTGGGTTCTAAGGATTCAGCTTTAAGGACCAAAAGTTTGCTGGAAAAGTGTTTCATGGAGCATCGTTGGTGCCTGAGACAAAACCACCCCAGGTGAATACTCCACTGACAGCATAGCACCCCTTTCCATGGCAGTGCCAAATCTGGACCTCAGAGAACAGTTTCATGGAAAAGAAAGCACACTTGAACCTAAAATGAGTGTGTTTAAAGGATGAGTCATCAGCCCCTCTCAATCACATCGTCCATGTAGTCCAGGCATCCTCCAGTAGCTGCATCTCTTGAGGGGGAAATCTATGACCAAGAAGTCTTTTCTACTCCTCTGGGCTGTGTCTTACATCAGGAAGTTTAAAATTCCTCACCACTGAATTTCATTCACCTCACTGGGATGTGGGTTAAGGGAAGCAGGGAAATAGGGAAGCTCTGAATTTCAGGACTAGTTTCACAGTAGGATTTCGGCTGGAAAAGACCACTAGAGGTCTCCTGCCCAAGAGCGGGCTCCCCGCAGTGCCAGCACCTACGCTCTGCTCTGTCAGGCTGCTCACCACCTTGTGCAGCCAAGTTTGGAGCATCCCTGGGAGTTACCGTCTCCCCACCACGTTCTCCAGCCTGGAGCTGATCAGGGCTTCCCTTGCCGATGTGGATCGGGGCTGCAGTCGCTAAGGATGCTGAGACCTCAATGAAAAACGGGGTGAGAGGTGCTCTTGTGCTCTCTCCCTCGTAGGTACCCAAGCAATGACGTGGGCAATACCTGAGACTAAAAAAGGGGCACAGGCTGAACTGGTGGGATAGGAGAACATTTTGGGGCTGAGTCATTCAGGAGGAGGACATTTTGTAGAAAAGGAGGATTTTAATAGAAACTGGACAAAGGAGAAACTGGAGCAGCTGGGCCAAGTAAAAGGAGTAACACCAGGACAAAAAGAGGAAAGTTGTGTATTTAGTGAAGGCCACATGAGCTGATTTCACAGTCAGGAAGGATTAGGACATTGTACCTCAGAGAAAATCATGAGCTGGTATGGGTGGGGAGCTCACTGATCACTGGTTTATAAAAGGAATACTAACCTCCCATCACTCTCACTTTCTTCATCACTTCAGTGTGAATAGTTTTACCAGCTCTGGCCTTGCAAGCACAAGCAGGACAATGCAGAATGGGTATTTTTTTCAGAGTCGCTTCATTTTTTTCCCCTAAATCAAACAACATTCTTCTGACACACCATCACCTTCCCTTAGATACCAGTTCTTTTTCACACAGATGTGATGCCACTGTTTCTCATGGAAAGTTACCATATGATTTCCTCTCCCCTTCCTGCACACTCCACCTTTCTCTTGTTAGCCTTTGCCATCACTCCTGCACCATGACCAGGTGCTAACACAGCCCTCCTGTGACCCTCAAAGTGATGCAAGTGCCACATGGTACACAGCCAGCTTGCAGTCTTCCTGCTAGTACATACTACTTTTTACATACTAAATTTCATCTGCAGCTATGTCATACATTAACCAAATGTGGTTCAATTCCTTAAATTGAAGCCTTGGTCCTGAACCCTGTCCTTGAGGCATCAGCTGCACCTACCCAAGGCTGAAGTAATACCAAGTCTTTACACAGAAACCAAAGCATTACTGGGAGAGATTTCCCTGCAAAATTCTTTAATGAGCAGGTGGACATGGGAGGCAAATTCAAGCTCCAGAGATTCTTGAGAGTCAGTTGTTCTAGTTTTAATAATCACCTATTGCAATTTTCCCATTTCACATGGGCAGCTCAGAAACCCTTTGGTCATGACAGGAACCTTCCCTCAGTAGAGATGCTCTGTTTGCTTCCTTGCAATAGCTCACTAAGTTATGGGTATGCTTTGAAATGCTGTATTGTATCTAGTGACTTAGCCACTTCATCCATTCTTGGAGCAGCTCTAGTCACACAATCCCAGTTTTCCACCAGAAAATTGCAGGCAATCTCAGCAAGCAATCTCCTCAGTGTTTTCTGCCAGGGAATCTTGATGAATCGAAGCCACATAGCTTTTCAAAGTCTTTATCATATTTAATTGCTTTTCAAGAGGTAGTGACTCAGGACATCTGTTTAGTCTTTGCAAGCTGTAGCACAGTGTGATACATGGGGCTAAGCCATACATCCTCTCTTCACTTGCTTCTCTAGGAGCAAATGCTTCCTTGAAGCAATTGTTTATGATATTAAGAAATTGCTTCTCCTATCTTAGTTTCACTGCAATATTGAACCAATTTCTTTTTTGGCAGCTGTAGGTGTGAATCATATAATTGTGCTGGCTTTAAACCAGCATTTGATTAGGCCCATCAGAGAACAGAAAGAGGTATCGCCTCCCTTTGTGACCCAAAGAGCAAAGCTGCTTTTGCCTAGTGACCTCCACTGGTCCCAGGGCACACGGAATACAAGTTTGCCTAACACTGCCTGAAGGGGAAACTGCCCTCCTGGAGGAGGTATGAGGGAAGAAACCAATGCACTGAACATCGACTCCTCTGTGATTTGTGGTTCGTGGCCACTCCCTTTGCGCTATCTGGGCTGCAGGTGCCAGGCTCTGCAGCAGCTCTGTCCCACTCCCCAGGCTGGCTGATCCCTTACCAGATAGAGCTTCTTGAGCTTGGAAACTCCAAGCCCTGCTGTGGTCTTTATCTCATTTCCTCGCAGCTCCAGGACTTGCAGGCTGGACAACTGGTCCTGACTCAGGCCCAGCACTGTCTGGATTTTATTTGCTGAGTGCCAGAGGAAGAAGAAACAAGAAAGTTAATCCCACCTTTCAAAGAGAGTGTCCCCAGAAGAATGAAGAGAGGTGGTCTGTATCACCTTTCAGGCTGAGGTTGGCTAGGAGCGGGTGAGCAATGCCCTCCAAATCCTTGATGTGGTTGTGATCGAAGCTGATGACCTGGAGGTAGGGCAACTGCTGCATGCTGGCACTGGTGAGCAGATTCCTATCCACCTTCAGCCAAAGCAGATGCGTTAGGCTGCTCAGTGGGGACAAATCTTGCAGCTTGTTCTTTGACAAATCCACATACCGCAGGTGAATGAAACGTTCGAGGAGGCTGATGTCAGTCAGGCCCCTGAGGGAGGGAGAATGTGAATAAAATATATCTCATATTTCCCAACTACCAGCTTTTGGGTTGTTCCTTCCCACTACTGGAGGGAGGGCAACCTTCTCTCCTACTTCCCTGCTGTCCTGGGAAACCTTGCTGAGAGAAGGAAGATAAAGGCAGGTGATAGGGACAGGCCAAACAGTGTAAACAAGGACGAATGGTAAGATTGGACCTGCTTTTCTGGCAGAGAGTGTACTTATTCCCATTGAATTGGATCTGTCAGGACAGGGCACAACCAGGGCAGAGAAAAGGGTAAGTTTTGGGGAGGGGGGGTGTCTGTTAGCCAATAATGTCAACGCCAAGGACTCTGTGGAAGGACTTTCCTAGTGGAAAAAATGGTGGTTGAGATACCCTATGAGGCTGCTGAAAGAAAGTCTTACCAGGGCCTTAGTTAGGTCCAGGATTATGTGGGTGTACTGGGGAGACTGAGGCTCCAAACTGTTCCAAGGCCATTGTACCACTGTACTTACAGCTGCCTGCCTTAAACGTTAGCAGTTAGATGACAATGGATATTTCTCAAAGTGCCTGTAGGGAGGTCACTCTGTTCAGGTCCCCCTAGGAGACCACAGTCCAGGGAGATGCGCAGGCTGCCCTCAGCCTTGGGGGATACTGATGTTCCCAGTGGTGTGTCTGGCCATGGTGGAGGCAGTGCCTCCCAGGGCTGAGGATGGACAGGCTATGCTGAGGCGCAGACTGGAATCCAGGAGGCTGGAGAGCAGGGCCTGGATACACTCCTATCCCACATGGCCAGTCACCAGCTTGTGGCACAGCGGCTCCACAGCCATGGAGTAAGGGGCTTCTGCTGGGTCAGGCATTGCACACTCACTTGTTTTTGGCTTCAAACTTCACGTAGGCGTGGGCCAGCCCGTCGCCGGTCTTACTGAGGAGAGACAGGCCCTCCTTGAGGACTTCTTCCGTCAGGGGACGGGGACCCGACTCCTGGGAGACAAGGAGAGAGTACAACGCCAGTGCTGGCACAGCCACAGCCAGACGGTGCTGAAGGCCTCCCCCTCACCTCTTCTTCCTCCTTCTCCTTCTCCTTCTCCTCATCCTCCTCCAGCTCCTCGTCCTCCATGCTGCCGCGGCAGGCCGCGCTTGCCGCTTCCCGCGGCGGCAGCTCACCGAGGCCCGGCCGCTGCCATGGGAACGG
>VZTN01019905.1:418087-432507 GCA_013400515.1 Erpornis zantholeuca | reverse complement strand
CGTTCATCTTCCAGTTGCCCCCCACGAAGAACTTCCTGGGCGCCATGGCGAGAACGAGCGGGACCGGGACCAGAGGAGACGCGAAGGTCAGCAGCGGCTACGGCGCGTGTGGCGACCGGCGCCCTTTTTATACCCCGGTGGCGTCCGAGACCACGCCCCCACTGGGCACGCCCCCTATGGCCGCGCCCCGCCGCGTGCCCCCGCCCCTTGCACCGCCCCATCCCCGTTCTCCGCCAGCCAGGCGGGGGTCAGACAGGAGCCACGGCGGTATTTCGACTTTTATTTTGTCCCTCGTGTATTTTGGCATGTCAAGGGCACACAAGGGGAAGCGCTGCTCGTGGCCCGCCTTGCTGCCCGCCCCACGCCCCTGCCCCACAGGGCGGGCAGGAGGACCCCCCCCCATTCACAAGCCACACGTACACACAAGCCTCCTCCTTTCCTTCCGGACAGCAAGGAGGTGGCATCATCCCACCAAGCAGCGAAGCACTAGGGCTGTGTGTCACGGGGGTGAGGACAGTGAGGACCTTTCCTATAGAAACAGATATTCCCAACCCCCCGAAACCCCTTCACTCATGTCCACGAGGGCTCCAGCCCCCACTCGATTAGTCAGTGGACTCGTCTCCCCCTGTGTCTCCACAGAGAGGCCATGAAGGGACAACTAGGGAAAGAGGAGCAGGGAAGAGAAGGACCCTGCTCCAACCCTNGACACCTTCAGCCCACTCTCCCCCCACCACACACAGCAAGAGGATGTTCTAGCTGGGAATCCGCTGATAGAAGTAGATGTAGCCCAGGTCCTTGGGGGGCTTCTCAGAAGCACAGACTTTCTGGTCATTGTAGATCACCCACCTGCAACAGGCACAAGAGGAGCTCAGGAATGCCATTCTGTGGTTAAGACACAACTGGATTCCACTCACCCGCTCTCAGCCCCAATCCCCCAAGACCTCTGAAGAAACAGGGAATTTAAAGCAGTACCTCAGTTCCCGTACACTGTGGAAATCTTTACCTGCCATCTTTCTTGATGTGACAAACATAATGTCCACACATAGTTGAAGTGCCCATGTGGCTGATGAAGGCAAACAGCTGATATTCTTGAAAGAAGGAGGGAAGAGAGGATTGTCATGGAAAGAGGAACGATGTCTTACACCCCAAGACCCTGTGCAAGGTGCTCTCTAGAGAAGGATCTCTGAAGAAAGCTCTGCTGGGTAATAATTTAGAACTGGATCCCCATCAAGGGTGAATGTGAGTGGTCCTAAGGCCAAACACAGAGCGAAATGGGAGATGGTAACTTCCATTTAGCCTTCTCTCTTCCAACTTTTTATTTGGGCCATGGGTGCTGGATGGGTAAGGCAGGGATTCCCCTCCCTATGGCACCCAGCAGACAAGCACCACTTGCACCAATTCCGTGCACAGCCTGGAACTGGTTTTTCAACGAGAACAAAAAGGGCAAAAAAACCTCCCAGAACCACTGGATAAAAGAAGCACAGCTCTTCCTGTATTTCACTTGATGGCACTTCTCCTGCCTCTCTTTTACTGGCTTCCAGGTAATCCTCATCCAACCTGAAGGGTTGAGACTACTTTTGCCACTCCTTCCCTCTTCCTCCCTGCTTCCACCTCTACAACCAGACCAATTCTGTGATAGCTGGTGCTGCTAAAACCTGCAGTATTGCGTGGATCAGGAATGACAAAGTCATGTTGAGTTTGCACCCCAAAATCCACATTCCTATGGCTTGGAACTCACTTCCAGGCCCATCGCGCACTTTGGGACCCACGGGGACGGATTCAGAGATGGAATCGGCTGCCGAGCGCCCCTCTGAGATATCCATAGCAGCTTCTGCATCAAGGTCATCAATGTGACTAAAGATCCAATCCACAGCACGCTCCAGACTGTTGTTCTGGAAGGAAGAAGAGAAGACAGTGAAACCCTGTTCCTGAGAAAATCCTTGTGCTCTGTCACCTGTGCCTCTCACCGTGGCTCTAAGCGCTTTCATAGCCTGGTCCCGGGAGAAACCCATGGAGACAATGGTGGCCACACTGTCTTCTGAAGGAGGGTCTGGGCAGGCAATAGTTGACCCTGGTCCACTGGATCCAGGGAGAACTAATGGGTTAGCAAAGTCTGCAGCAGGAAACAACACAGCTCAGAATAGTTATATCTCTCCAAGAGGGCACAGTCGAAGTCCATACTACTTCAGTTTTCCACTGTGGTAGTAGGACACAAGCACAACAGCCCAGAAGCAGTAAGCTTTCACCATGCCATGGCCTCATACCTGGATCATCCATATGTGACATGACCCAGTTCATGGCCGCCTCAACCCCACTATTCCCTGTGTAATACACGGCTTTGCGGCAGGCATCCATGGGAAAGCCCATTTCCACTAGCTGGATAATCACAGACTCATCCAGCATGGGTGCTGTGGGAAGACAGAAGTTAGAGCCACCCACTCCCACCCATCCCTGCTGGCTCCATTTTGTCTCGTGTCACACAGCCTCCCAAACCACCACACCAAGTTCCATCTCTCTGCTTTTCTCAGCCACCTTTCTAATTCAGAAGACCAGTCTCACACACAGGCAAACAACAAAACAATTCAACTCATGAACCCTTCCCTGGGATCCAAACCTGACCTCCTACTGCAGTTTGTGAAAAATAAATACCCATACCAATTAAATCCTGTATAAATCCCAGCTCTGCCTCCTCTAAATGCACCGGACATGCCACACCCCCCAAGTTCGTGTCTTGCACAGAACACGAATCAACAAACCTCCTTGCATAACGCCCTTGCATAACAGGCATGCAAGGGAGGCAGCTGGCAATCGCTGACAAAAGGACAGGGAAAGTCTGAGCAAGTGGGAAACTGCTAGCATGGGACACAAGGCAAGGAGAGCAAGGAAATGAGTCAGGCATCAGGAAGAGAGGAGGAGAATCACTAACATGTCGGAGAGGAGAAGTGAGGGGAGCAGAAGGAGTCGTCGTCCTCGTTGCCATAGAACCCCAGGCTACCTTTGGGCTCATCTGGTGTCACCAGTGGGGGTGCAATGTCTGGCATTTCTTCTTCTCCATCCTGCAGCCCCGTTCCCTGCAGTGCAGAGATATCCAGCTCCTCTGGCATTTCAATGGAAACATCTGCAAGATACGGTCTTGCTCAGTCTCCATATAGGGGCAGAAACAAAGGACTCAGCTGGGAGATCTAGAAGGGTAAGTCCCTGGGGATGCCTCCAGCAACTTTTGGGATAGTTACTTTCCTCTTGGTGGTAATGACCACAACATCCGTATGTGACTCCCAGTACCTATATGCTCTATACTTCTCATCCTCCTTACCAAGCTTTTTGGGAACCCAGTCCAGACCAAAAGTGAACTTCTTGATCTGGATGACCAGATAATCTGGGAAAGAGGCGAACCGTGTCGTTCTGAAAGAGACACATAACAGTTTTAAATACTTTGTCAACAAAGATTGAGGGTATTCTAGCTGAAATCAGTGAGTAGGGCAGAGCCATGTCCTGAGCAGGTTGGGGGATACAGCTGTCTGTGCAGCTCTTCTGTGCTGAGCTTAAAGCTCCTCAAACACAGAACCATTTCTAAGTCAGAAGCCCATATAAGACGAGGTGGAATGCAAATCTTGGGGATGAGAAAAAATAGTACATATTCTCTACCTTCCAATCCTGTATTTTACAAGCCTGGTCAGATTTTGTTTAATTAAAAGTCTAACCCATAAGGAATGTAGTGGAAATAACACCTTTTATTAGACCAAGAGATAAACCTGCAGGAACAGATAGGCTTTCAAGCACAAGAGCACTTTTTAAAATATGAAACAGAAACAGTGAATTTTAAGTTAACTGAATTCGATTAAACATTATTTAGCTAAACAATTTGAGAGAGGAAGTGTCTGGAATCTATGCAACAGAGCGGAAATGTTTGCAAAGGGAGAAGCACCTACAAGTGAGACAGATACTCATTACCAGGTGATACTGCAACATGATGTAGAACTAAATTAAGCAACAGCAAAGTGTTTGAATACAACTCAGTAAAAATTAAAACAAAATGCTACTTTTCAGTGTGATGTTTGTTTATAGTAGCAATTGCTTCATATTGGAATATTTGTTAGAAAAACACTTTAAACTCTTTGAGGACTTTCACTGCAAAAGAACACTCAGTAGCATCACAGCAGAAAGCTGCTTACATTTGTAATCTCGTCACTGCAACTTTGCGCTGTCGCATGTGCGACAAGCAGTGAGAAAAATTAAAGCTGTTTTTTAAACCTTGCTACTAGCATTTAAGTTAGCATTCTTTCAAAGAACTCATGCATCTGTTACACTCAGCGTTCTCCTCAAATCTTGACAGTTAAAAACTTGAAGAAATTTTAGAGACGGTGCAAGATCAGTGTCATCATAGAGTCAGTACTGATTGCAAAGCTAAATTTTAAATTTACAGTAAAAGCTACTAGTTTTCTGGAATATCTTTGTATTTTTGTAGCCCCTCAGCAACTGACATCTGATGGCTAGGACTTCACTAGCACTGCTGTTCTGCCCACTGAGAGCAACCACTCCACTGATGGACTGGTCCCCTCTCTGCCTCAGTGTTCTATGGACCCAAGGTCTGGAGGACCACAACGTTTCAGTAATGGTTCTTCCCCCCAAGCCACTACAAGAAGTCCCCAGAGATGCAGCTATGGCCAGTTCATCACAATTTAGCTGACATACACTTACTTGAGAGCCACAGACTTGGCCTGCAAGGCTGTGCTCCAGAAATCATCCACCTGCTCTGGAGCTCCATAGGCCTCTAGGCAGGAGCTGAAAGGCACCTTGGCTCGCACCAGCTCAGGCAGTGGCTGCTTCTCCTCCTCTGCCTGCCTCTTCTTCTCCTCATATTCCAGCAGTTCATCTAGTGGATAAAGCAGAGGAGTAAAGGACCACCTCTAGGTACCTACAAAGCGACTGGTGTAAGCTACACCCAGAGGCAGAACAGGCCTACAGATACATCGAGAACGGAACACAACTTCCAGAGCACTGTTCTGCTACTGCAGTCACTCCTGTTTTGCTGCTGAATCACAGCCCAGCTTGTGGTGTCCAAGGGAAAGGCTCTAGAGGGACATCACCGTGTCACACCACCTCTGAAGAGATCAGCCCGATCCCACAAAAGCAGGAGAAGGATCTGGCTTCAGAAGTGTCAAAGAAGTCCCTTTCTCATTTAAGGAGTTCTGTAAGAACAGTACAATATACAAGCATAGGGCTTGCTACTGTTCTGGTCTTGGCACATTACTGACCTTTGTTGAGTGCAGCATCCATGGGCACAGGCAGCTGCATAATATAGTCCACGCGCTGGGTATATTTCACCTTTTCTGTGGCCAGGCACTTCAGCTTCTCCTCCACCAGAAAACGAAAGACCTCGTTAGGGTTCTCCGAGCTGCGGCAGTTCCTCTGAAGAAGGAGAGATTAGACAGACAGATGTAACATCAGGAGAGCAGAAAAAACGACCTGCAGTAACAGTGATGCCACACTGCACATGGCTGAAGAGTACTGACTTCTGTACCCAGTCCCCTGGAACAGACAGCAAAGAGGAAACTAAAGCCAACTTCTGTACTCCAGGAAGCCATGGCATTCCTACTCCTAAAGAATAAAGTTTACATCTCCAGAATGCCATTCCCAAAAAAGATTTCTCCAAGGAATCAGCCATGAAAACATGGTCAAGCACCTCTCCTTCTCCACCCTGGCAGGTGCTAGCTGGCCCATTTCCCTGTGTTCTCTCCCTCTCTCTGCTCCAATTGCCAGCTTCTCACCTTGACTCCTCACCCCTTGCTGTGGGAAGAAAACCAAGCTGGACTTTTCCATGATTTGCCAGATAGACTCAACCATTACCTCCACCATGTTGATGAAGTGCAGAAAGAATTCCTGGGCATCCTGCTGTCGGTTAGTGGAAAATTCTGGGTGCCCCTTTCCAATGAGGGACTTAAACATGCGTGGAGCAATGCCATTCTGCATACCCTGCAAATAACAACGTGGAAGAGGAAAGTGGTCATAATTTGCCAAGCACATATCCTGGCATGTAGCACTCTATTCTTAGCTGTGCTTCTCTTCAAGTGACAGGCCTTGGAACAAGCCCCAGCACAGGTCTTCAGAAAGGGTTCTCCCTCCTTTGCCACGTAGCACACCTGATACCTCATGCAACACATACATTAAGAGGATGCTGTATCCAAGCCTCACCTTCTGATCAGGCTGCTGCTCCCCATCTGCAGAAGCTGGCCTTGAATACTCCCCAGAAAGCAGTCCATGGCCTAGTTTGGCTCTGGAATGACAAAGTCACTTTTAGTACCAATGTTTCTTCAATCTCACATGCTCAAGGAGCCACATCAACCCATTCTGCTTTAACACTGCCATGGGCTGTTCATCTCACAGGTAACAGCTTTCTCTGCTGCACCAGCAAAGATTATCTTATCATGGTCTGCTCTCTGGCCCCAGGAGAAATCATTGACTTCAAAGTTACCAGGACTTTTGGGTGCCAATCTCAAACCCTGCTTGCACACTGAGTAGAACATGAAGGAACAGCTGGTGCTGAGCCATACAGCAGCTCTGCAGCAGCCAAGCTGAGCTGCAGCCTGACATGGGGAATGGAGCAGTGTCTGACTGTGCAGGAGACAACAGGGCACGGAGAAATTGTCTGAGCCAGAAATAGCACTGATGTGAGCAGACTGATCACGTTTTCCCAGAGGAAAGGCTGACTGCACAAGACACTTAATGGACAAGAGTATATGTTCAGCGATTTCCTCCTATGCCCAGACCCCCCTGCTATTTCATTTCAGCCCTTCCAGTGGCATCATTATAGCTATTTGTCTGGAACCAAACCTTACCAATTCCTCCCTCTGCCTAGGCAAAAATCTTTCTGGCTGTCTCACCTTAATCCCCTCTCAGTGAACACCTCACTCCAGGCTGCCCAAATTTAGAATCCTCCCATACCACTGAATTCCCTTTCCACAAATGCCACCTTCCATTCCCGCAGCCCAAACTTCCACATGCTTTCTTGTTTGAGAGCAGCCGTAGCAAAGCAAACACCTCCCAAATCTCGTGTTCCTCCTTCTGCACATCCTCCTGCACAGTATCTCTTAAGGGAAGCCTTTTTAAGCACACATAAATTATCCACTGAGAATAAAGCTGCCTTAACCTACGTATCCCCTGCTCTTTGCCATCTCCCTCCGCTGCACACAGCGATCCCCTTTTTGCTGTTATGCAGACAGAAGCTACCTCCCAGAAATCCCCCCAGTTTAACAGGCATAACACACATAACACATTTCAGAGCCTCTCATGCCCATGGGGTGCACTCTGTCCTCTCCACCTAGGGCATTCAGCTGAACTTCCTTGGCTTAGATCCTTAGAGGATCAGTGTCTCTGGTGACAGGCAAGGAAAGAGATGAGGTTTGAGGGAGAACCCTGGAGCAAAGCAGCACAGAGGAGATGCATCCAGTCAGCCTCAGCCTTCCTTCTCTCACCCAACCTCTACGTACACTTGTGTGCTGAAATCCTGTGTGGGGTCTGAAGGTGCACTTTGGAATATCTTCTCCAGCTTGTCCACATACCTGCAGAGCAAAATGGAGCAATCTAAGGGATATGCAGGTTCATCTAGTAAAAATGCAGTTCTGAGCATGATTACTGCAACAGAAGCTCCCAGCTCTAGGGGACCTTTGTACTGATCCCAGACTAATGGAAAGGAGTGATTAAGCTCACTTACTTTCTCTGGAAGTCTGGGATACTGAACAGCACCTGCATCACAGAATTGAGGTAGCAACTGTTGCCCAGGTTACGGATACCAGTGTACCCAGGCCCATAGAGGGGCTTGAGTTGAACGCCAGACTCCTGGATGAGCTCCCACTCCCCAATGCGCTGGTTCATGTCTATTTCCAGTTCCGTCATCGTCTTGTCTGTCTGCGGAGGGAAAGAACAGGAAAATCCTCAAAGAAGACTCAAGGAAACATCAGAGTGCAATGCTATAGAGAAACAGAGTCAAATCCATTGTTTTATTCTATAAGTAGAGGAGGAAGAAACCAGAATTGTTTCCATATATATGAATACCTGGGACATAAAGAGGAGGGAAAAGAAATATGGGTGACTCTGACCCATTCCCTATAAAGAGGCATGGGAACCACACACTAACAAAAAAAAGCTCAGTGGGAGCCTCCCTGCCCACAGTACTGACACATAATCCCAGGGAAATAAACCTGAGGGATATGAAAGGCAAAAAAGGCCATCAAAAAAGAGAGGCAGGTGAGACAACTCCCTGTGTGACAAAAAACCCCAGGGTTTCTTGACCAGGGATGGTTCTCCATAGCCACAGAAAGCTGGAATCCAGCTAAGACACCTCAGAGTTGCTTCTCTCTCCCTTTGGGCCTATGGAAGATGGCACTTCCTCCTCACCTTCTGCATCTTGAGCATGTCAATCCCAAAGTGTGCCAGGTGTTCTGCCAGGTTGGGATCCAACACCATGTCATCCTCGTCGTAGGAGTATACATCTATGCAAGAAAACAGAAAAAAGAGAAACTTATAATGTTCTGTGATCTCAAAATCACAGCTGGATGAAGAAAGTGCTCAGAACTGTGAGTTTTGACAAATGGAGCCATTGGGGTTTCTGCTCTTTCTCCAGCAGAAAAACGAGACAGACAGAATATTGAAATTCCTCCTAAACATGTGACAACTTTGTCACTGATCAGAGTACAGAGGTACATTTATGCTTGGAGTAAGGAAAGTGGGTTACCATGCCTTATATCTTCTACTCAGGATTTGGACACACGACTCTGATAAACATCCCAAGACAGAAAATCAGATGGCAACCTGGATAACTATTCTAAAAGCTCCCAATTACAAGGGAGGGGCGGACAAAGGCAAGGTTTTATCAGCTCATTCTTTGCCTCACACAAGAAGCAGGTCAGACTGGGAAAGTTCACAATGGGATGACACTGCTTGTTCCAGGTCACAAGATGGCCAGCACCACCCCGATACCTGGAAGAGATCTGCATCAGCCTGAGTGGTGCCTGGAATCCCTAACCCCGGGAGGATCTCCCTTCTCACCAGCCCCATCAGGAGTAATTGTTCCCAGTTTCACGGCCAGCGGGTAGCCGGTTTCTCGGTAGTGCTCGACGGCGTGGTTGTTGCCACCACTGCCATCAAAGTAGCGCCGACCACAGAGGATGGCTCCGTCGGTCATGTTCAGCCACAGGTTCTCCTTCATGTCGCACTTGCTGCACTTCCAGCCACTATTGACAAGGAACACGGAAAAAGAGATCAGAGTGAAAACCTCTGGGTTCTGCTTCCCAAGCCCTCTCCATTGCTGCCCCTGCAGAATCCATAGTAGAAGCGATCTCATTTCTCTTTTACTACAGAACACTGAGCATCTTGAAATAACTTCGTGTGCCATCTCCCCTGAATTTACTTTGTCGAGGCACCCTCAGAGACTCACAAAAGAAGTCTCATCTGCTGCTGCCACCCAGCACAGGAGAAGGGCCAGGGACACAGAGTGACACAGCGAGCTCCAGTACTATGCTCACCACGGTGGGATGCGGACATCGTTCTGAAGCTGGTGCAGGGAAAAAGCGTGTTTGGAAACACGTCGAACCTCCCCATCCCAAGCCTGCACCTCCTGCTTCCGTGAGGCTGAATCTGCTGTCAGGATGGCCTCGATCGCACTGGCAATCTGGAATTAGGACAGCAAGAGAAAACATGAAGGGCTGGCCTACCACGGTAAGGGCACAAGAAGCTTCCAGTGCCACAACATTCCACACTTAGGCAAGTCAGTTGAGACTTTCAGGAGCCTCAGTCACACATGAGCCAGGACTGTAACATACAGCACTGTGTAAGTGCAGAACAATCCTGATGACTACCAGCTGAGATTTCACTGCAGCTCTGCAGGATCCCTTTTACAAAGCAGTTTCCTTCTCTGTAATGGTACATTTCTTTATCAACAGTAAATACAGCCCTCCACCCAAACATACCCTGTCTTTGACCATGTCTGGTAGTCCCTCCAGCCCATCACGTGGAATATCCAAATGGTCTGGGAAAATTACTATTTTTACATCTTCTTCATATTCAAACTTTTCTTCTGTGATGTCAAATCCACCTTCTACACCTACAAGAAGAAAAAACATTGTGGTAACAGGCAAAACCAAAGATCTTGGAAAGCTTCTTTTCCCACAGCTTACATGAAATAAGGCACCATGACTAAGACAAAGATCTAAATCAGTGATCCACAGTCTTCTTTCCAGCTCTGGATCGCAGAGCTTCTGCTGGTGGTGTGGACTTCACAGGAACAATTATAAGCCTAGTGACAACAGGTTTATTTTTCCCAACTCTTCTTACAGATGGTTAAAAACAATCTCCAGACCCTGACTACAATCAGGACAAAAACCAAACCTGCTCCAGAGAGGCATTGGCCAGAACAGAGCTAAGATAAAGCACTGGTGTTGATCCTTCACCAGAGGCAATGAACGGAGATGTGCATGAAGAGATCATCTTGTAAGCCAGGGCAAAGGTCAGGTCTACCAGGATCTTTAGGAAACCTGCCTCTCTTTCTTGCCTTTTCCAGAAAGGGTAGTTTAGACTTCTGCACTAAAGCAAGAACAACCAGGAGCTCCTCTGGCACCAGAACATCCAGAATTGCAGAAAAAGTCTTAGCAAAGGTATAGTGATAGTAGTTTCTATGCCCACCTAGCTGTGCTTCCCAGAGGTTGCACTGGAAACAGGAGATCTACACATAAAAGGTTATTTATCAGTTGTAAAGAGTCATCATGGATGCTCACCAAAACATCTGCAGTTTATGCAGATTCCCTAACCTACAGTTTTTGAATTATGTAGGTACTGAGAGGAAAACCTTGGCCTTCTCTGTTCTGCAGGCATTCACATCCTACATCCCAAAAGGGAAGAGGCAAAAGACACATGGCTTACTAGCAGCCTAAATCCCCTGTGTTTTTAAACTGAATTTCCTTTATTTCCGGAAAAATTGCATGCTGTGACTGCAATAATCTCTGCAACAGCTATCTGAACATCTGCAGCTGACAGATTTCTGAAGGGAATAAAAGCTTTTGCTGCTCAGTGCCTCTGCCTCAAGAATCCTGTGTGCAACACAGTTCTGATAACTACTACTGCATTTCCTTAAAACATTATTGTCAGAAATATCCAGCCCCGTGGTATCTCTTGCAACTCCCTCCTTAGATACCTACAATTCTTACACCAGGCACAAACTGTTACATATGAACACAATGATTTTAGAAAACAATCACCAGCATCATGCAACAACATACCTAGATAATCCTCTTCTGTGCCTCTTCAGCAGAGCCCAGAGATTTCCTGTCAGCACTTCATAGAGCAAAGCAATACACAATGCCCCAGGACATTACACAATTCTTGAACCCTAAACAAACTAAACCAGACTGGTGAGGTCCCCTCAAGTGTTAAGTGAACCTTCTGAGGCTCCAGATGAGGAAGAGGGTCAATAGCCACCAGCTTGCCTTGAGGTACACTGCCTCCCTTTCCATGGTGGTACCTAAGCACTACACACCACAAAAGTCCATCAATCAACATAGAGGCAGAGGAAGCAAGCACTGTAGATGTTTTTTCCTCATTGACAGGGGAGAGTGAGGTACAGGGAGACCAAGGGCTACATTTTGTGGCCAATGACATTTTGTTCTCAAATTGTTCTAGTACTTGAAAAAAATCTCCTGTGTCTGGATTAGTTAAAGTACCACAGTTCAGCTAAAATAAAGATTAAAAAAAAACTTCTCCTGAACTTAACACCATTGTCTCACAGGGCTAATACTTTCTTTTATTCTCTCCTGCTCCATTCACACCACTAAGCTGTTATCACAGGCAGATCTTTGCCGACCCACTGACAACATTTGTTGCAAGACCTTTGCAGAATTCGGGATGCAGAAATAACTCATAAAGCAGACCAAAAGAAGCATAATCATATATATACATAAAAGCACTGGCTATCTGAAGAAACAGAGATTCCAGCCTCAATTTTGCTAGAAGTGCTCTTTGGGGCTCTATTCAGCTCACTAGCAAAACATGGAGCAGCTGACAGTCTTAACAGTGGTGTTTGTGCTCTGGCAGTAGACAAATGACTGGGCATCTACACCAGGGAAAAAGTGAGCCAAAAGCAAGATGTTCACAGTCCAGATTCTGGATTTCCCTCTAGTGGTCAGCTTCCAGCAAGCCAAGAACCTGTTACTGCTACAAATGTTCCTGTCCCTTGCTTTATATGTCTCCATAATGGCTCAGAAATTACCAGCTGAGACTGCTCCAAATAAGCAGCATCTCCATTGATTGCCATGACAGCCTTCTCAGGCGGTGAAAGACAGTAATGGAACACCAGCCTTGTTCTTCCAAAAAAGGAAGATTTTTAATATTCTTTATGTTTTAATGCTCATATGTATTTCCTCCAGTATCAGCCTTGTAAGACCTTATGAGCCAAAAATGTTAATGCAGCATTTCCCGTTAATTTCTTCCCCATCTATATCAATAACACTAGTTCGATATCTGAGGAGTTTAAAGAATAGTTTATCTGCTAGGAGCATCAAACTTATTTTTCTCAGACATATTTTCTCAAACTTACTTCAGCCCCATGCCAGGGACATCATGTTTAAGCAACAGTCCCAATCTGATTATCCCCACACCAAGCTGAGCCAGGCATGTGGGGTCATGGCAGAGGATAAAAACCATATTTATCCAATAAATGAGAAAATGAGATGCAACTTTGGACACAGAACACAGCTACCATCTTAATGACTGTTCTATAGAAACTGCTCACCCCAGACACACTGGGAAGCATGAAGCCCAAATTTGGCCAAGGATACTAGCCCAGAAGAGTAAAGCAAAAGAGACAAACCAGGCAGCTCGAGAGGACTGGCTGAACACAAGGACCATACAGCACATAGGTGCTTCCTTACCAATAGCCAAGCGAGTTGGTTTCTTTCTTGGAGGGTCCCCAGCACTGGAGTTGGTGTCTTCTTCCTTCTGTGGCATTGATAAGAAATAGGGAAATAAGAGTTAGGGGGACAGGCATGCTGTGGCAAGCCTTAGGGATTGAAATCAAGCTACTCTGAAAACAGAAGGAAATCAGGCAGAAATAACATGGGCAATCCATACAACAACTCAACATCAGCAGAACTGAAGCACTGGTGTCCCTCAATTCACCAGGAAGAGCATCAATTATATCTGAGGAGAGAAAACCCCGTATCTGATGGAATACAGACACAGCCCAGCTCTCATTTTCAGAACAAGTTTGAGCATATGTATCTTTATTTTTTACCGGTTTACGTGTTCTTTTGAGGTGCAGGTAGACTCGCTGGCCTGTCTTTTGATAGTGCTTTTCCACATACTGCTTCCCAAAGCCCAGGAACGTGTTCATGCAGATATACAAGCCGCCATCTGACTCCTGGAAGGAAGGAGGGACAAAACTGAAGGGAGCTGGTAAAGAATGCCATTCCAGCTGCTGGGATAGGCATGGAAGACTAGTCATTATTCATTAAATCATGGAACAGCTCATTCCCAAATACCAGCCATGAGCAGCTAGTAAGAAATAGGATGGCAAGCCCCAGCCTGGCTGTCCCAGAAGAACGGGTACTCCTGTCATGATGACGTATTTAAAAAACTATTTGCGTGTTCATTTATGGCAGGATGCTACCAAATCAGGAAAGCATGCATTTCCACAAGAGCTTATCTTGTAAAAGGCCCTTAGCATGTACAGTTTACAGGTTCAGAGCATGGTACAATCATTACCAGCAAAACTGTGGCACCCTGTTCAAACGCGGGACTCCCAGTGCCACAGGGAACGCTGCCAAGCTACAGTGTGAGGAAGGTTAACAGACCACTGTTTACTTTTGCTGCTGTGCTCAAAAGCCTGTGAGCAGCTTGGAAACGGATACAGAATGTGCCCCCACCATCCCACCGGCAGCTGGAAAACACCACACTCATTTAGGAGATAGCCTTTTCGGATTGAAGGGGACTCAAATGCAGAGGCTGGAAAGGAGGGACACTACTAAGAAGCTCTCAGAAACTGCTGGGACTGAGTCACAGTGGGCAGTGCACGGTCAGGCATCACTGTGGAGTTCGGGGAGGGAAAGAGGGCCAGGATGCCATGTGCCGCTTCCTCGAAGGACCCGTATCTTCCAGCTGCAGCCCATTTCTGCTGGGTAGGACTCAGCCCGGACGGGCGCCCGCGAAGAAGCTCAAGGTGGACCTCACCCTCCCGCTGCCTCCGCTTCCCCAGGTCCACTTAGGCCGAGCGGGGGTAGCGCAGGAAGCGCAGGGATGCCAGCGGCGTGGGGACGGCAGGAGAAGAGACCACTGCCATCTTAATGACACAGCACCGCCTCGCCCCCCGCCTGCCCGGCCACGCCGAGCGGCGACGCCGGGGGTGGTGGCTCAGACCCGGGCAGGGCGGGACCCCC
>VZTN01019905.1:390912-417215 GCA_013400515.1 Erpornis zantholeuca | reverse complement strand
CCGGCGCCTGCGGAAGCGGCTGGTCCCGCTGATGAGCCGGCCCGGCGGAGCTCCCCGCCCGCAGGCGCCGCAGGCGAAGAGGCGGAGAGGCCTCCCTCTCCCAGCACAGCCCGGCCCGGCCGCCCTGCCGGGCATGTCTTCTCCTCGGGTAAGTGCTCGGTGTGGGGCTGACGGGGCTCCGTGTGCCCGGAGCCGCGCGGCATGGGCCGAGAGCGAGTCGGGGCTCTCGGCACCCTCTGGTTCGGGTGCCTTCTCCAGGCTCCCCGACAGAGCCTGTCTCTATCCCCCAGTTCGGCTGTGTTCCACCGCCTGGAGCCTCTGCAGCCGGGAGAACTCTTGTATTATCGAATCGATTTCTATCTAAAGTTGAGAAAATGTTTTCAACCTGTATTCAAAATCAAGATGTATATCTTCCCCTCTCTGAGATGCGCTCGTGGCTGTGGAGACCTCTTCAGAGGGGCCTTACAGTTTCTGCTCGGGAAGAGCTAGGGAGCAAGGGCAGGGAGCACATCTCTGCTACGGCTGAGAGGTGCTGAGAGACTTTGATACAGACTGTGCTTCAGAAAGCTCTGTGCTGAGCACTGCTCCTAGGAGGAGCAGCTGGGAAGTGGGACTGTTCAGTCTGGAGAGGAAAATGCTCCGGGGGGGATCTTATTAATAGATAAAAATATCTGAAGGGGGTTATAAGGGAAGGGACAGCCAGGCTCTTTTTCAGTGGTGCCCAGTGATGGGACCAGAGACAATGGGGACAGAATGGAACACAGGAAACTCCTGGACGTCAGGAAACACTTTTTTTCTCACTGCAAGGGTGCCCACACACTGGAGCAGGTTGCTCAGAGAGGTTGCAGAATCTCTATCCTTTGAGATATTCAAAAGACATCTGGACATGGCCCTGGACAATGGGCTTTAGGTGGCCCTGCTGGAGTAGGTCCTATAGAGTTCGCTTCCAACATCAACCTTTCTGTGATCCCTTTACTTCAAAGCCCTTGGGTGAGTCTTTGCTGTAGAGGCAAGAAATCTGGATCATAAAGGGTTAGCATTTCAACTAGGAAGGAAGCATTTCAACTCCAGGACCTGTGAGCCTTGTTGTGATACCTTGGTGTATTTCCTTTTGTAACTAGCGAGCAAGCCCATAAGACACAAGCCCAGCAACAAATTCGTGGTGACATCTGGAGGAACTGGCCGCTCTCCCCTCAGCATTCTGCGAGATGATAATTCTCCCGGTGCTCCTGCCCCTCGCCAGGTAAAGCTTAATGGGTCATACAGAGGGAGGGAGATTGAGCTAAAAAAAAAAAGCCAAGTCCTTCAATTACTGTATCTTGTAGGGTCCCAGTTTAGAATTGTAGCCTCCTAGGCCTGTAGAGACTAGTAACTTCACAAATGTTTTTCTTTGTGTCAGTCCTGTCCCTAAATGCCTCCTTGTTTGATGTATGTTTTTTGCCTTACCATGAAACTGCCCATTTCCATGCGTTCTTTCTCTTTAGGCTGTAAAAAAAGTCACTCTTGTACGTTGTCACAAGAGAGCCCAAGCTGAATGGCCTGAAAATATGCTACATATTCTGCTGAGAATTATCTAACCTTTAATTAACTTGTATTTTACACTCTGTGTTTGGGTTTTTTATTTCTCCAGGGCAAGAGGCACATGCTGGGGGAGAACCTTGGGGACAAGAAGGAAGCGACAGTGGATCTGAGCAGGAGCCTTAAATCTGGGAACTGTGCTTGGAATGACTTGAACAAAGAGAACCAACAGTGTCCTTTTGTGGAGAACTAGATGTTTCTTTTTTCAGGATCTTGCTGTAATTTGCTCCTATGCTTTGAAAGTTTTCTAGTGGGAGAAATCCTGTCATAGACTGGAACTCCAGACCAGTGGTCACATTTCTCATCTATCCCTGTTGGGGAAAGATCTCTCCCTCCTCTTCCTAGCTTGTCATGTCTTATGTACAGCACAGAGTTTGTCTCTTTTATTGTAAATCAGCTGTATTGATTTTTCCATAGAGTTATCTCCAGTAAATAAATGTGTTCAACCCTTGCTGACTATATGTCCTGATGGGACAGCAGGAGTCCCCTGCTTGCCCAGCACAATATTTTCTTTGGGACAAGGATTCAGGAACAAATAGTTCAGCCTTCCATTAGCCTTAAAACTGCCCTGTCCCCTGCCTGAAGCATGCTGAAGGGTATGGCCTTGAATCCATGTACAACAGCAGAGGTTGGGAAGCTTCCTGCAGGAAACTGATGTATGTACACTGTCACCTCTGGAGTTGTACTGCTCCTACACTGACCTGAAATTGAGTTATGCAAGGGTCTGTTGTGAGGGGGAGATCCAGAATAACATGAGATAGTATCGTGCATTAATACTGACCTTCCGTTGATAAGTTACTAAGCCTTGTTGATCTCCAGCTCTCCCTAGCAGGGCCTTGGGACCCCCAGGATGTTGTTCTGAGCCAGCAAGTGCAATAGGGGCTGTGTCCTGTAACTGAGCTAAACTATCCACGATTTGAATGGATTCACTTTCAGCTGGCTATCCCAACTTCAGCCTCTTCTCAACTAAAATGTGTGAGGAACACCCCCCTCAGGGACTGTGAGCTAAAGCAAGGTCTGTGGATGAGGTGTTGACTGTTTGAGACCAGCAGGCAATATTCACAGGAAAGGAGTTATGTTTGCAGTAGCTCATTGCAATGCTGGAAAGAACACAGCCTGCAGTGCTTCTGTGAGCTTTCTTTATTTGCCTGGGCTATGAAGATCTAAACAGACTTGAAAACATGGGCTGATGGCTACTGGTTAAATAGGGTCACCACACAATGCAGGAGTGAGGCAAAGAGGGAAGGAACAGCAAGAAGCAGACAATAAATAAGAATAAATATAATATTCCCTGATAATTCTGGCAGGTCTTGAGGGCTACCTTTCTGCCATTTATGCATAGATAAGACTTGAACTAAGAAAAGAATAAATATATTCCCTGGTATTCTGGCAGGTCTGAAGGCTGCCTCTTCCCCCTTTATGCATAGATAAAACTCAACCTAAGTGTTCCCCACATGGAACTGAGCCAAATTTACACAAGCTTTTTGTTTGAGCTGGTGCCATAGAAATCTCAAACCCAGTGTGTCTCTGGGGCTGTCTGCATGGATATAGGACAGCTGCACAGAGAAGTTAGGTAGAGTTAAATCAGGGAGAGAGCTTAGTCTGGGGTGGGTGTTGCATGAGGGGTCCTCTGAAGGAGGAGGATGGTTATCAGTGTGGGTAGAGGTGTTTGAAGGAAGGTGCAGGGTGTCTGAATGGTACTGTAAAGTCCTGAGACAAAGAACAGCTTTTCAAGCCTGCACAAGGCTGGAAGCTGCTAGGGCTGTTTAGAGATGGAGAGAAGGGGCAGTGTGTGTGCTCCTGCTCCCCTGGCTTCTCCTCCCCGCTCTCCTTTCCCTTTTGCTCTGTGAGACTCCTACAAGTGACCTGTGTCTAGAGACAAGTGGGAGTGGTAGGTAGGTGTTTCTGTAGTGCTCATCTGATGATGCTGTTTGCATGGGCTCAGGCTGTGGGCCGTGCTTCCGCTGCTCTTCCCTTCTCTGCTGGCATCCTCAGTTCCAAATCTTGAGGAAGCTGTCCCAGGAGCCAGTGGCGACAGCCATGCCATCTGCTGTAACCCCCAGGCAGCTCACCCTGTTGTCATGGCCAGAAAGGATTCCTGTGGTGGGAAAGAAGAGAGGTCAGGGAGTGAAGGGGGGCCTGTGACAGGTGATGGGGTTGACCCTGCTGAGGACACGCATCACAGTCTGTGCCTACACACCATGTCTGGCCCTGTCTGTTCCTGCACAAGCTCTCACAGTCACTGCGTGGCTAACAGGAACAAACACGCAGAACTTCTGTGTGTGGCATACAACCACCACCCACAGGCCTGGCTGAAGGGTTCTTGGGAAGATATGGCCAGCTGAATCCTCATACAACTGCTTTCACCCTGGAGTGATGGTAAGATTGAGATAGGATGGTGTCCTTGATAAGGCTGAGAAGCAGCAGTGCTGTTGGTGTGCTGTGTTTCATGACGTTTCAGAGGGTAGGGGCCACATCTGAAAGAGAAATGTTGCGTGTTCTGTGTATAAGCATCACAGAGTACTCAAAGATGTTGGATGGAAGCCCAGGTGCACACTTGGCTCCGTGCCTGGCCACCAAGTGGCACTGTGAGTACCTGGAACTGGCAAATGGCAGACTAGGAGAAAGTAGGATATTCTATTGGTGGTTGTGAGCAGTTTTAGTTGATAGGAACCTTCCTGTCCCCCTTGAAACAATGTTGTTTAAAGGTTTGACTTCCTTAACATTAAAAACAACAGCTCTTCTACACCAGTGAGAGTTGTCCTAGTTCTGGTGCGCTCCCTAAGTGAGAGGGAGCTTTCTTGGGTTTCAGTCAGTACAGGATGTGTTTCGGTTAGAAAAAGTGCCTTTTCCTTGCCTTGGCAGGAACAGAACTGATGCCTTAGGTTTTAACTTTTACATTTTTCAGATTCTGTACTGCTAGTGTAACTGTAGCTTGCTAGGTGCTGTGATGCTGTTTTCTTGTGCTGTTCTCTGTGTGAAGATAGACATAACAAAACCTCTAACTTGCCCTCCAAGGATATCCCGAAACAAGAACTGTAAACCATCATCTTGGGAAGAGGGGGCAGGCTTGGGGGGAGTCACATCATTTGCTGGATTCTGGTTGGTGAATTGATATTGTTATAAAAGTGTGAAGCACTCGTGACCAGCGGCCCATTTTGAGATCCACTGAGGCAGGACCTCTGGACCCCGAAGTGTGCACCTGAAGGCCTTTCAAATAAATACCACCTTTACTCCTTTGTTCCTGTCTGGTCTCTGTTTTTAGGTAGCCACTTTAAGGCATCAGAAGGCCTTGCAGGGAGTGAAAGGGGGACCTCGAGGAGCCACTCACCCACACGCTCTGCTTTCAGGGAGTCCCAGATGTTGCAGTTGAAGTCATCATACCCAGCAAACAAGAGCCGCCCGCTGCGGGAGAGGGCGATGGAGGTGATTCCGCAGATGATGGTCTCGTGGGAGTACGTGATGAGCTCCTGGTCCGCCCGCAGGTCGAAGAGGCGGCAGGTGGCATCGTCGGAGCCGGTGCAGATGGCTTCGCCGTTAGGGAAGAACTGGGGAGGACACACACCATGTTTTAATCAGGCTTTCCTCAGATCCTAATGGAATTCCTCAACTCACCACCTCCCTGCTAACCACCAGGAAGCCACGGAGGCAGAAAAACCTGGTGGGACCGGACACTGGATCATAAAATTTGAGTCTGCTGAAGGGGGAGACTGATACTTCTTGTAAGGCCTAATAAACCCCTTCCACTCCAATAAAACAAATGGCCTAAGGGCTAGAGCTGTTGCAAGGTATTTCAGTGCTTGAGGAAGTATTATTTTAACTCCAGCTATTAGGTTGGGCCTTTACAAGTGTCCACCCAGCTGAGGTCTGGCATAATTCTGGCTACTAGAGCCTTCCTCTGTCTGATCCTCCTATCCCACCCTTCTCATACATGTTTGTTTTCTGTGGTCTTGGTCTGAGCAGTAAAAAGAGGACTCCTCAGGAGCAGGTATGGCAGAAAATCGTGTTGCTGGCAAGGTAGCCATGGGACAACTGAGAAAGTTTTTACTCACTGAAGTCAGTGGAGAGTGGTTCAAGCAACAGACTGCAAGAAGCTGGCAGGGTTCCTTTGGTTAGGTACAAGGATTAGTCTGGCATGTCTCTTGTCCTGCCATCTCTACAGCTCTGAGAGAGATGCTTCCTCCCAAATGTCTGAGCTGCCTCCCACAGAAAATAAATCTTCAGAAGACCTCCCTGTGATCCCAAGTCCCCACATCTTCTGTCTGGAACTGACCTCAACTGAGTTAGGTATTCCTGCTGCCTCACTCATGTTCTGTGCCAGGGCTGCTAGAGCCTGCCTGAACCACAGCTCCCAGCAGCTGCTGTGAGCAGAGCTGAACCAGCACCTGTGTCAGGGTGCTCAGCTCCACAGACCATGGTGTGGTGGATGTCCAAGACTTGGATGCTCTGGTGCCTGGAAAGACCCCTCCTCCAAACTTCAGTGAACTTGGGCCCTGCCTGCTTCAGGTTGGATCATGGGGCCAAGGTCTGAGACCCCTGTTACCCTTATGACTGTGACAGCTTCTTTCAACCTTGTCCCAAGGCTGTTTTGGAGCTGTTCCACCCCCCCATTTTCCATGCCTCCCTACCACTGTGCAGACAGCATACGTACAGAGATGGCGTTGATGTCTGACTCGTGCCCTGAGAAGGTCTGACGGCAGGAGCCCTCCCGCACGTCCCACAGTTTGGCAGTAGCATCACAAGCCCCAGAGACGAAGAGTTTGAAGTCAGGGGAGACAGCCAAGCTCATGCAGTCTCCAGTGTGACCAATGAACACAGTCTTCTGCTGCCCCGTCTCGATGTCCCAGAGCGCGCTGCAGGAGGGGAGGGGAGAGGAGAGGAAGTCTCAGAGCCAGCCCAGGCAGAGCAGACCTACAGCCGGGCTGAAGGGCTGTCCCACCCACAGACAGAAGGAGGGGTGCCATGTCTACAGCACAGGAAAATGGGTGAGAGCATCCCTGGAGTCAACTGTATACAACAGGAGATATCTTCACAGCTGTTGTTGGCAATACCTTTGCCAAAGCAGAGTTAGACTAAGGATGGGGGTGTGTGAAGTTTGGCATATTCCCATAAGTGTTGAAGGGAATTCCCAGCTGAAGGGAATACTGAGAGACAGTAAGAGGGACACAAACAGCAAAAAACAGCAAACAGCTGAAAAAGGTCTGCTGTGTCCATGCTTGTAAGATGCAAAGCTCTTGCTCAGTGGGATCCCACACCCAGGCGAACGAGGTCTGCGTAACCCTGATCTCTGATGGAAATGCCACCTGTCCTTGGTCAAGAGGTTCTCCCAAAGCAGGTGTTGGGATGGGGTGGGGTGAATAAAGACTCAGGACTGCTCAGAGTCACAGCACAGCGAGCCCTGAGAACCAGAAACCAAAGGACCCAGGCACTGTCTCTGCAAGTGTCCCTTGCACAGAGGGCAAGACTTGAGAAGCGGAGAACTTCTTTATGTGTGCTCCACATAAAACTAAACCACTTTCTGTCCTGGTATAAATGACACTGTTCTTGGTGAGAACTGATGACGTGGTCCCTACAGCTTGACCTGGCCTCAGCTGGGAAAAGAAGGATCTGTTCTGCCAAGGGAGGAAGAATGGATCGGGCTTCCTAAAGTGCTCTCTGTGGCCTGCCCATGTAGGAGCAATTATTCCTTGGAGAGTGGACTGCTGCAGAGCAGGACTGCACTTGTTGCTGTGCTGAGAGCAGAGGTCATGCCACTAGGATGCAGAAGAGAGCACTCACCATGTGGTATCTCCAGAGCTAGTCACAATATTGTTGTCATCAAGAAATCGGCAGCAGGAGAGGTATCCTGGGAAGCGGGAACAAGGAAATATGAGAAAAGAGGCAGGGATAGAAGGGTGAGGCTTGGAAGCAGGGGGCACCCAGTTGCAGGCAGGCAGCACACACACCTGTATGGGCTGAGAGCTCCCTGCTCACTTTGACGTTGCCTTCACGGGACTTGAGGCTGTAGATGGAGCACATGTTGTCAAGGCCTCCACAGGCCACAAAATTGCCAGAGGGGGCATAGGCACAGGTCATGACCCAGGAGGAACGCAAAGGGATAGCATGAACCTGGGAGGACCAGAAACCGTGTCAGGACTCTTGGCAGCAGAGAGAACAGGTCGAGGGCACCAGCTCCAAGCAGACCCACTCCAGCATCCCAGTTTGCAGCCACGTGACTCCTACCTTGTTAGTTGTGTATGTGTCCCACACAATCAGTTTCCCATCTTGTGAGGCACTGACCATAAGTCTGTGAGAAAGGAACAAGATCATGTTAGTAGCTCTCTTCCCATCAGAGCTTTCCTGCCCATCACACCCATGTGCTGTCCTGCACCGAGCAGATCAGCAGCAGCGCTCTCACTTGGAGTCCGTGGACCAGTGCAAGGCGTAGATCTTGGCCAGGTGTCCCCGCAGGGTCCTTCGGGTCCGCATCTGGATTTGTCCAACAACCTCCACTCCAGACACAATCTGAAGAAAGAGTGGCAGGAGATAAAGAATTTATCCTGGACTACCAGGAGCTTTACTGCTTTCCACATCTCTGCCTCCTAACTCCTTCCTGAGTGGACAAAAGCCCCCTCGGAGTGGTGCTAGCTGGCCCGGCCAGCCCTGTCACTCACCTGAGCAAGCGTTGTGTCTGCACAGGCTTTCCGGGCATCCTGCAGAAGAGACAAGAGCAGATGAGACGTGGGGAAGGCAATGACAAGTGAAATTTTGGGTAATAGTGATGCCTTAGGTTTTAACTTTTATATTTTTCAAATCCTGTACTGCTAGTGTTACTCTGAAGTTTCCTGTAGCTTGTTAAGTGCTGTTCCCTCATGCTAAGATAGACATAACAAGGCCTCTCTAGCTTGCTCTCCAAGGACACCCAGACTGTCCTAGGTCCAAGAACTGTAAATCATCATCTTGGGGAGAGGGGGGCAAGCTTGGGGAAATTCCATCATTGGCTGGGTTCTGTTTGGTGAATTTATGCTGATATATAAGTATGAAGCACTCGTGACCTGTCATCCATTTTGGGATCCACTGAGGCAGGACCCTGTGGTGCCCAAAGTGTACATCTGAAGGCCTTTCAAATAAATACCTCCTTTATTCCTGTCTAGTCTCTGTTTCTAGGTAGCCGTTTAAGGCATCGATAGTCTGAGGGCTACTAGAAGTAGGAACTGTGGCTTTGCTGTGTTTGGATTGTGGCCAGCCCAGGGAGGTCCTGGTCTGTGATTAGGGCACCTTGACACCAGTCAAATGTCAGGAAGATGAGCCAAAATTTGCTCAGCGTTCAGTTTGCTACACCCTTTCCATAGACCCTCCCACCTGACAGAACACCACCTGTCTCACAGACAGAGGAGATCCTGGGGATTCACTACACTCTTGGGAGCCCTGTCCCCTCTTCTCTCCCATCTCCTACCACTCTTCCCCTTCCACCATAGTGTGATGATCTCTATTAGCATTTAGAGGGCTGTGGAGAACTGCAGAGTGCTCCAAGTATGTAGACAGAGAAAGCCCAACTCCAGCTTGTGGCTGAGGAGGAAGTTTTGGGCAAGCGGTGGGGGATAGACATGCTCTCGGCAGTTTCATGGCTGTTGCCAGCATTACCGCAATCTGCTTCTTCAGCTGCTCAGCCTCCTGCTTCATCTGTTCCATTTCCCCCATCTTTCTGACCTAGGGGTGGCTCCTCCACGGGGGGCAGCCTTGGTTCTGGGGAGACAAATCAAAGAAGAGAGGTGTGAGTTAGAACACTAATGTGACTGCTCAGTTATGGAAGTGTAGGTATCTCTGATGAAGGATTAGTAATCATCTCTTGGCTGAATGCTTGGTGATGTCATGCTGCATCTGGCCACAGCCCTTAGCATGTGGGAAGATTGTTCTGGGCCTGGTCAAAAGTCCGTTTTGTCTTGGATCTGCTTACACATACATGTGTGGAAGCTGGAGAACTCCAGAGCTTCTTGCTGAGGTTCTGGCCACACCTGTCCCCTCATTTTTAACCTCTCCATTCCAAGCCCTGGGTCCTCTTCATGGGCTTCTCCCTGTTCATGGCCAAGCTGTCCCTCTCAGCTCCAGGAGGAGGAAACTTGATGGGGGAAGCCCATTGGCTATTTCCTACTGTTTGTCTTTGTCAAAGCCTCACCAGGCCAACTCTGACCACCAAGGAAATCTATGGGGCTGTTGACGTGCTCTCTCAGGGTTCCCTTCTAGTTTCACATCAAAAACAAACCAAACCAAAATAAAAAGAAAGGTGGATGCCTAGGGAAGGACCTAAGAATAACATAAGCCGATAGGGGTACTTCTACTTGCCCAGCCCCGGCTTTTCCCTGACGTCCAAAGTGAGAGCAGCATTACTGTATGCAAATCCTTGATGGACTTTTCTTCTGTGCATTTGTGCACACCATCTTTGTGCCCATGCCAAGTTTAGCCTCCTCAGTACCCCATGGTGATGACTTCCACAGCTGGGTGGCAGACTCTGCAAAGAAGTTCCTGTTTCTCTCACTTCCTGGTGGCACTAGTTCCACTTGACAGTAGCTGTATTTTGAATTGGAAGAATCAGCAAATAACTGGTCTCTATTCACCTCTGCACCACTCCACAGTTTATACATTTTTGTAATATACCCATCTCTTTTTCAGACTGCAGAGCAAACTTACTCATTCCTCCCGTGTAAGCTGTTACGTCCTATTACCTCTGTTGTTCTGTGAGCTTTTTTCAGTTGTTTACAGAGTAGAGATGATATGTTTTTGCAGGGAGAGCAGAGAACCAGAACTGTAATCCATATTCAAGATGCAGCTGCACTGTATCATTATACAACATCTCTGGTTTGTTCTCTCTTTCTTGTTTCGTGCACTTAAATCTTGACCGGCGATTCTGGCATCTCCCACTTTTGTAGAAAAACGTGACCTTTAATTGCTCCAACATTTCACCTGGATAGATGTGAGTGTCCATATACGCTCCAGGTGTTGACCAAGAAATGTTCCAGCAGCATCTGCAGAATTTCTTAGTCCCTGTGGGTCACACCACCTCCATCCCTGTTGCTTGAAAACCTCATTTCCTCTGGCCAGTGAGGCTTTGGATCCTTCCAGGCTAGGCTTGCTCTCTTGCTGTGGGCAAGCACATCCAGAGAGCTCCCAGGTCCCACTTTTGCTTGCTTGATAGAGCAATTTGAGTTTCCCTTAAGAATTCCTTCCCTTGAATATGTCCATGGCTTTCCTTTGATCCCCCAGGCACAGTGTGTTTTTGCTTTTTCAATGATTCCTGAGGCATGGCTTTGAGTGTAGAGAAGACAAAGAGATACAGGTTTCCCCTAGCTCCTGGGAGGCTATCCCAGCAGGAGTCTATTTCAGGATACGCTTTGCAGAGAGAGGTTTGTGCCTGCTGCCTGCAAGGCTGGATAGAGCCACAGCACTGCTGACTCTTCCTGCTCACTGCCCATGCACTGGATGTGGCTGCCAGACTCAGCAAATGGTGAGGGAGCAGGAGGGCAGCCAGGGGCAGCACTGTCAGGGCCCAGAGGAACATGCCACAGCCACAGCCTGGAGCTGCCACGATAGGAACAGACCAGCACCTGAACTGGGCCCATTATGCTGGTTTTTCTTCTCTCATTCCAACACAACAGTGATAAGGGCCCTCCTCCCAGCAAGGATGCACAGCTGCATCTCATTGAGTGACCCTGGCCATGCAAGCCCACCTTCATGCCCTTCCACTCCTTTGGGAAAGGGCAGGTATTCCACTTCACCTCTCAGCTGACTGACAGAGTGGGGAATGCTGGGGAAGGCCTTGCAGCTTTCAGTCAGAGGCTGCACATCCTCCTTATCCTGTGGTGTTTGCCCCTCAGTTTCAGTATACAGCCAGGCTGCAAGGCTCCATCCAGCTCTGGTCACAGCTCACAGCACACCAAGTGGCACACCTGAACTTCCAGCCACCCTGTGCAGGCAGCCCTACCATTGCGGCCCACACTTTGTCCTTTCCCAGTGTTCATTAGGACTGATCCATCAGTCCTAAGCATTGGATTGCCTTTTCTGGCTGGGTAACCTCCTCCCTCTGACTCTCTCCTTCCAGCTTCCTTTGCTTGGTTCCCAGGTTCTTCAGGTTGTTATTTCATACACCTTTGGCTATCTGAGATCATTGTCCATCCACCTGCCCTAATTTGTCTTTGCAGGCTTCTGGTTTTGCCCACCCAGACCTGCACAGATATGGGAACCTTGTTCTCCCTTCCTTCCAATTTCTGCTCCAGGTGAAGCTGGCTGTACATGCCTTCCTCATTACCCATTGGATCCCAGTCTTCCTTTCATTGCTCCTGCTTCTTTACCACTCTCTTCCCTTCTCTGGTTGTTTCTCAACTCTGGTACTAGCAGGGGAATGCCAGTGTACTGCTCTGTAAAGCTCTACAACCAGATGAGGGGCTTTCAGAGCCATAGGCAGATCAAACAGCAGACGCAGGATGTCGAGGACGGATAAAAAAGGCTAAATATAGAGAAGGTGCAGCTCAGGACTCTGTCCGAACCTTTAAATCCCTCTGAGGGAACACTTAAAACGAAGTTGGGAATTGTTCTCAGCCTCAGAAGGACAAGGAGCCACAGATGAGCGATAATAACAGCACCATCTTTGCCTGTCCCCTCCATCCGTCATGTCCCAGTGCAATTTGTGGAGAGCGAGTCACCCGATCCCCAGTGTAGTGCAGCTGACTCCCAGGAGGACCAGGGCAGGTGTGCAAAAGAGCAGCTCATTATGGTCATGTAAATTTAGGGCAGGAAATTGGAGGAACAAAATGGGGGAAGAACAGAGGAAAGGGAAATGGAGTTTTCTCCTTGACCAGCAGGACCTTAGGGATACACATTTCTTGTGGATGTAAGGATCAGTTCACAGCTGCTCACGGTGGCTGCCCAGGCTAGTTTTAATGGGAAAGGCTTCTAAATGGTGCACCCTTGGTGCTTTCTGGAAGTAAGGGCTCTTTCAGGTGAATGCTAAGCAGCAGAAGAAACCAAATCCTATTAGGTACCTTTAAAAAAGCAATTCACAACCCTCAGCACAACTACTGACTGGAGGACCTTGGCACCAGCACTGTTCCAGTGTTGTGCCTCCTGCAAGCATCACCAAGGAGCAGGCATGGCACAGCCAAACAGAGTCTGGGCTTGGCCGGTTCACGCCAGCCCTGTTCTGAGCTCTGCCTTAGCTGTGCTCATCCAGTTCACAGCTCTTGGCTTTTGAAATCACATTTCATTTCTTCTGCTCTCCAATATGACAGTTCTTTCCCCTCCCGCTTTTTCTAACAAAACTCTTGCTGCAGCACTCCTGTCTATGGGCAACCAAACCCATCCTGAGTCCTTGGGTGTCTCCTCATAGCAGATCAAATGCCTCTGCTGTGGTGCCAGATGGAAGGCGATCTGGGATCATCCATCTTCTGCCTTTTGCCGCCACACCCTGACTTTTCAGAGCAGTGGCCATGTCCCCTGCATCAAGGAGGTGGCCCAGCTTGCTCCCTGGGGTCTGTCCCTCCAAGTCACCTGCATCACTCCCTGTTGGGGATAAGGGTGCAAGTAATGGGTGGGAAAAAAAGGGAAGGTGAACCCCCTTATTGTCTGTTCCTGGGTAGCTTCCCCCACACTGCGAAAGGAGTGGTCGCTCTGTGAAATTTTGGGAGAAGGCTGTGAATGGAAAAGGTGCAAGAAGAAGTATGAATAGGCAGTGTCCCTGGGTCTCTGTGTAATCCCTGACTAGCTTCGCAGGGTCGCCCTGGTGACCCTGGGCTCCTTGCAGAGCCGGATACAGAGATGATCCCTCTCTCCTGTGATGGAGATCAAAGGTCAGGGTAAAATTACCCTGCTCTGCCCCTTGCTTTCTGAGGGCTCCTTCTCCACCCAGAACAGCAGCCAGCTGCAAAGAGGTGTGCACAGGGCACCCTGGGAGTGCAGAGCTGTGCACAGGCAGTGAGTACCAGGTCGCTCAGGGGAGGTGTTACCCTCCTGCTCCAGTCTGGAAACTGCTGAGATTTACCTGCCAAGTGGAGAAAAAGCAACCCCATCCCAGCGCAAAGCCCCCTCATCACTGTAAAGACACCTCAGTGCTAACCCCAACTCCTTTCCCACAGTGATCTTACCCTCCCTCATCCTCCGATGGGATAAGCCCTTGTTCAAAGACTCCCCACAGAACCACTCCAAGAAACTCAGGGTCCCAAATGCCAGATTCACCAAGGTGACCTCAGGCATCACAAGGCAGCAAACTTACCGGGACCTGTAGAGCAAGGTGGGTTGCAGTCCCCTCTGGATGGGACCCTCACAGCTTGCCTCCCTTGCCGAGAATGGCTCCTCGCTGCCCAGAAGCCCCCGGTACCTATGAAGTGTCCAGTCAGTCCCGTTCGTCCACCCAGCGAGTCCCTTGCTCCCTCTCTGCTCCTCAGCCTCTCCCAGGACTGATCTCCCCATGGGGAGCTGGAAGGCTGTGGACGGGAGGGGTTGGGGGAGGGCTGATTCCAGGAGCAGCGTCAGGCAAATTAAATCAGACACCAGAGACTTGGGGAAATCGGATTGGGACGTAATGCAAAGCAGGTGGATGGGGAGGGGTGAAAAGAGAGAGTAGCACACTGCTCCTGAAGAGAAAGAAACAATCCCGGGCGGATTTGACTCCCTCTGTTTATATCAGCAACAAACTAATAAAGTGAAGATTAGCCAGAACAGGCTAGGATTATCAGCCACCAGGGCAGGGCTTGCTGTACCTCAGAGTCAGAGGAATTCCTGTTTTCCCAGGGACATCATGCCACTTGTGTCCTGGGCAGGGCAGAAAGAGGAATGATGCTACCACAGAGGGCCTGCAAAGGGAAAACCAATGGCAGGGCCACCACTCCCTCTCTCGGCAGCAAACGGGGCTCTGGATGAGGAAAACAGAACTGGGCACAGGGGCCAGGGGTGGCAAAAGATTTGGTGGCATGCCTTTTGGCAGCCACTTCAGTGGGATGCTGCGAGGGGATTATCTTGGCCTCAATCTCTTTTAATCTCTCCCGCGGCTTTGGACCAAGCCTGAGATAAATACCTTTTAACGGATCTCATCTGACGTCAGGAGGCCATCAGTCTAATCACCCAGGCCACCTTTGGGCAAAGCAAGCCAGAGATGTGGACACCGGCCCCTCACCCCCCAACATGTCCTCATGAAACAGGAATCACCCAGCACCCCCCACAAACCATCAGGATGGACGTGTGAGTGCTGGGATGTGACAGGCCCTTTGCCAGGGAGAGGGAATTTGAAATGCACTCAATTGAACTTTTTCCTGTGACCCTGGGGAGGATGGGAAGCAAAAAGGGTTGCCAACACAGGTTTCCCCAAGCTTGGTGTTAAGAAGTGTCAGGATTCAGACTGAGGAAAGACTTCCCTTTCCATGGAGTAGGGGCCCTGTGCCAACAGTGACAAGGGGATCCACCCACTCACTTCTTACACCACTGGCCCTGACTACAGATTTCCTCCACTTGAACTGCATTTGGGGTCTCCATGCACAACTCATCCAGGCTTGAGTATGTCATGACCATAGGTTGATCTCTTGCTCTAATGCTTCCCAGGAAAAGGGTCACTGCTCTTTTTGATACTCCATATCCACCCCATTCAATTCCTATTTGGCTACAATATAATCCCATCTTGGGACACTAATCCCCTGGGCAGTGACAGCAGATTGTCTTTCTATCAGGGTGGAAAATGATAAACAAAATCTCTCCTCTGCTTTCAGGGACAATTTACTGCATGGAGAGGGGAAAAAAACCAAAACAAAAAAAGAGAGAGGCCTTGCTACAGAGAAACATGAATGAGTGCTTTTTCTTAAAGGCACTCCTCACCCTTTCCATGTTAGTCATGTCAGAGCTGACTTTCTCTCTTGCTCTCCCTTATTGGAAGTAGCTGGCATCTGGGCAAATACTTTGTTGTCTTTCACTGAGGGCTCAATCCCCTTCCATCATTTGTTAATTAAATTTCAATCAGAAACAAGTGTGCACATCTCCCTGGTATACAGACTCAAGCTCCCATCAATATCTGTGTCCAGCATTTGGCTTTTATTCCATATATTCACAGTCCTTCATCTTTCCTGCCTCAGGTCACCTGCAAGGTTCTGGAGTTTGCAGGTGCTTAGGAAATTCAAAGGCTTTAGTTTTGACTTCCTGAATGTGAGACAGCCCTTGCTGAAAGACTCCAGACTCCTCCTCCCCCTCTCAGATGTAGCCCTGGATGGCCAAGAAGTTGGCACTGAGAGGAGCGGGGTGAGAAGACATTGTCTTCTTACTTCCGAGTGAGACAAACACGGTGAGGCAGTGAAGAAAGTTCCTGGTGTCACTGACTTCCACACTGTGCCCTTCTCCCATTTTTCAGCTGCTGGGACACCACAGAGAAGAAAGCTGCACCCCTCCCCATCGCTACGGCTCTACCATACTAATGCACTGCTCCAGGCCTCCGTGGTCCCGGTCCTCCTGTGACCTGCCAGGCCATGGTGTGTCACAGTCCACAGGGCCCCGTGCACTCAGAACTCATCTCTGACCCGTAGCACCTTGGGGTGCTGCTTCTTGTCTGAGCCAGGCTTCTGTCTCTGATCTGCAGTCTTGGTCCCACGGCTGGGAGCACGAGGCTCTGAGGAGGATCTGCTGCTGTGATCAGTTCCCCGATGTTTACCTCCATCAGGCTGGTCCTGCTCCACAGCCCTCTCCTCCATCAGCAACTCCGCCTTCACCCGCTCCTGCAGCCATGGAGACAGAAACGATGTGAATCCTCCCTGCTGGGGTCTTGACCCTGCTCACAGGGGTTGACAAAGCACATCCACCAAACCACCCCAGGGCCCATTCCCTCCTGCAGGACCCATCACAGGCTGGCCCCTCCACCAGACACCTCCTCCGAGGGCAACCCCCAGCTCCTGCACTAGGCCCTGCCCCAAGGGAAAGCCCAAAAGCTGTTCCTCAGTGGGATTTGATCTCACTTGGAGGTACTTGTATTTGTTTCTTCAGCGTGGCCTTTCACCTGCTCAGCATGCTCCTGGGAGTGTGTGTACCAGAGGGCAACAGCGCAGCGCCTTCCTCGGCTCACGGCCCACACGCCATGGGGGTTCTCCTTGCCAGAGCTGAAGGCTACCAGCCTCCCACACTTGGGATGCACCTCGGCCTGCCAGGAGAGAGAAGAGACTGTGATGCCAGCAGACCCCTGCTCTGGAGTGCACAGTCCTACAGAGATGACAGTGCCTCTAAAAACATGGAGGAGCAGAGAGCTGCTAGGCATCTACAGCCAGTCTAGGAGCAAGGCAGACCTTGGAGAGGGACAGAGAGAATCAATGGGACAACAAAGGTCACGGGCACCTGCAGACTGGAAGAGCCTGCAAAATCTCAGCTAGGAAAGAGTCAAACTCTCTGTCTGAGATTTGCCTCAATTTGCCTTTAGCTGCCCCGATTTGAATCTGCCACTGCACCAGCATTGGATTGTTTTTGCAGTGGTGGGATCCAATAACCAACCAGTTTCCTCCTGCCCAGATTCAGTCCTCTCTCCCTGTTTTGGCCAGTCCCAAACTTACTGTGACAGTCACAGTGTCCATTTCAGTGAAGAAAAGGCCCCCACCTTGGAAGTCATCATTGAGGTAGAGAATGCCACTGTGGACAAAAAGAAAGAGTACGCATGTACAGTCAAGTTTATTCCTCCCCAGTGCTTCCCCACACTCCTTGCCACAGGTTCAAACAGCAAACAGACCAGTTAGCAGGAGAATCCATCTGAGGGTGTTAAATACAGCAGTGCCTAGCTCAGGGGAGTCCCTGAGCTGCAAGCCACAGGAGGCTGGGAGAGTATGCCAGGGAATTAGCTCTGCACGCTTGTCCCGTTTTGTTTTGGTTTGTTCTTAATCCCCTGCAGCATGCATCTCTGGCACTGTTGTGACAATGCCCCAGGCTCGATAGATCTTGTTTCTAACCTGTTGTTTATGTTTCAAGGTTGGGAATAATCCAACGCCTGGAAGAGGAGACTGATGAGCAAAGAAAGCCATGTCTTAACAGCCAAGGGATTTCAGGTTAACATTAGAATTAGAATGATCAAAAAGAGGCCTGGTGCATGCAGAAAAGAAAATTAGAACAGGAAACTTCTTTACTAAAGCTATACAAAAAGAAAAGTAGTAAGGCCACTGCATAGCACAGGCGAGATCACAGTCAACTAGGTGAAAGAATGGACTACAAACTACCTGACTTCCTCCTGGTATTCAATTAAGCTGATAGAAAACATCAGAGGAACAACAGAGGCTCTTAATTAAGGGGACTGGGAGGAAGAAATACAAATCAAGACTGTGGTTGCTGAAACAATGTTAAGGACATAGGGGCAGTGAGAGGATTACCAGCCCTGAAACCCAGGAAGTTATAGCTCTTCTGTCAGAGGGTTTTAATAAGGCTGTGAAGCCAGCGTGGTGACATAAGTGGAGAAAGTAAGGATAGCTCTCCTGTTCCAAAGGAACAGGAAGGTAGGGATAATGGTTGAAGCATAAACAGACCTGTTATCCTGACCTCAATAGTCTACAGGCCTTTAGGATCCATTTCTGAGAAGGGTAATTGGATGACAAGAAGTAAATGAAAAATGGTCTTAAATGTAACATGGGGGTACTAAAAGCAGATTGAGCTACCCACACAATGTTTGAAAAAATAGGGGATTTTCCAAGGAAACACTACATGCTCAGTCTCAGCAGTTTGAACTCTGGTAAAAGGACTCAGAATGGTGCCATGGGAGAAATTTCTAAGGAAAAGAGTAGGTGAAGACAAGAGTGAACAGCACGCAGGGACCAGTGCACTGCTGGCACCCAAAGGAGCACTGTGCACCCAGAGCAGCATCACTGAAACTCATGGGCCCCTGTATGCAATCCTGTTCAATAGTATAATTAATGCACATAGCACAGATCTACAGAAATGATCCAGGAAGTTTGGAACACATGGATTTCATTCAAAAGGACACTGTAAGAGCTCAGCCCTTATGAGCTGTTTGGGCAGTCACAACTCAAACTGCAAGAGGACAGAGATACTCCCAAAAGTAGGTCAGCAGCAGAGATTCCAGGAATGTATTTTACCATTCATTACCATTCGAACTTCTGATTGGAAGTCAGAGAACGCAGGGATCAATGAAGTGACAGGATGGCTTTCTCAGAGGAGGGACAGAGATCTAACTAGTTACACCACAAAGCCTGGTAACTTTACAATCTGGTTATACCAAGTAAACGCCGGTATCCAAAGGGAAACAACTCAGTGATACTGGAATTCCATGTAAGTCCCATATCCTCATCATAGCTGCTTAGAGATTCCTGTTCTGGATACCACGACCATTCAAGGAAAACACAAGTAAAATTTCTGGATGCTCATGGATGAGATGGCAAGTAGGAGGAATCAGCTGTAGTGAACTGACCTCATCTGGCTGCAGTGTGCAACAACTGGAATCATCATTATAATATATTTCAGATTCTTTCACAGAAGAGTAACAAAACCTGCCACAGGCTGGAAAAAACATAAACTCTCACGTGGAATGGAAAAACCCAACACAAAGTATTTGCAGTGAATCTTGCGAGAATAGTCACTGAAGTACACTGACTGCTCAAACAAAAGAAATCCAAGGAGCTTGACTATCCCTCTCCTGTAATTCACAGAAGACTGTGAAAGATGGAGCCCGATTACAAGACACAGCCTGTCAGAAGGGCTGGCAGCTGACTGTGGTGCTGTGGTAGACCCACAAGGTAACAGTTTGAGATCATGGTTCTAATCTGTGCAGCCTCCCAGCCTCATTCTGCTCTCTGTTGAAGCTGGCTGTGAGAAGTAAGGAGAGAAAAAGGGCAAGTTTTCCCAGAATGGGGAAGGTGTTTCACACCTCGTTCTTAAGGCACTGATGCAGCCTTCTGCCTGATACTGCAATCCTGGATGGCTTTGAGCCAACCATCACCTGGCTTCTATAAGCTAAGCTCATCCGCTGATGGGGCCAGGGAGATCTTCACATGATCTAATACAGGCACTCTTACCTGTAGTCCCTGTACACATAGGCAGGAGGTTCTTTCCAGCACTCTTGCCCCTCAGGATCCAAGAGACAATTATCAGCATGGACAGGATGACTAAGATCCATGCGACCTTCCTGTTGCCCTGAAAAGTTTCAAAAAGGAATATGGGCATTTTTGGTTTCAAGAAAGAATAAAGCAGAGAGAAAGGGGTACAGGGAGAATTAAGGGAGGACAGTCTCCTGAGAGCACATGACTGGGAGTGAGAAGGCTCTCTGGGAGAAAGGGACTAACAGGAAGAAAGATTCTTTACCATCTACAGCTGTGCGACACACGAGGTGTGTGAATGAAAAGTGCAGTTTCTTTCCAGGAGTAAAATAGGATTCTATGATTTTCCGAGATTTCTCACTCGCCTGCAGAAGCAATTTGGCGTCTCTCCATTCCACGTCCCCATTTTGGGCCAGCTACAAGCAAAAAACAAATCTGTTACAATACTCACAAAGGCACTGTAAGAAATTATATACATATGCAGTACAGAAGAGACCTCTGTAAAGTCCTGTGGTCACTCAGGCAAGAAAAGAACACATTTTCTCATTTAAATGTAACTCAGGAGTACAACTGTACAGCACAGCAATTATTTCCTTCATCTTGCCCCATGAAGCCATGTCTGGAATGCTGCATCATTGTGGGTCTCCCACTACACAAGGGATACTAGCAGACTGAAGTGAGTCTTGAATGAAGGGTCTTAAGATGGCAGGAGTGCTGGAGCACATGACTTAGAAAAGAGGCTGAAAGACTTTGCTTTCCTCAGTCTAGAGAAGAGAAGGCCAAAGGAACAACTACGTACAGCCTCATGTCACCTAAAAGGGAATTATAGAGGACGTGAAGACAGTGTCCCCTCAGAGAGACACACTGAAAAGGGGCAACAGACAAAAGCTGCAGCAAGAGAAATTTTGGCTAGATACAAAGAAAAAATTTACCCTCACTAGACTGGTACAGCACCAAAAAATGTGTCCAGAGAGGCTGGAGAATCTCCACTCTTGGAAATGTTCGGGACTTGCCTATGCAAAGAATTGAGGGGTTTTATCTAGCTTTGGAATTAAACAGCTGCGAGCTAGAGGTCAGATTAGAGATCTCAAGAGGCTCCTTCTACCTTAATTTATTCTCCAATTCTAAACTAAGCATGTCTGTAAAGCTGCCTCACAGGGACAAGGAGTCCCAAAACCCTGCCTCACAGCAGGCCCCCTGTGTACAACATCCCTGAATGTGACTGAGGAGGAAGCAGGTCAGAGGAGACCACACATGTTGTGAGGGAGACAGCGCACCCATGACAACACCCAGAGTGCAGTTCACAGAAGAAAACGCTCAGGTGGCAAACTCTTTCTGGACAATTAAGAAGGCAGCAGACTCACAGATCCGTTTTACCTGCATGGCCTTCAAAACAGTTAACCCTTCAAATCTCTCATGTGGAGTGTGAGGCGACCGTCTTGCCCGATATCCATCTCCTGCTTCCCCTGCTGCCTGGAATAGAAGGATACAGGTGACATGAATTAGGCTGCCACCTCTCCTCCATGGAAACCCTACTGCCCTGCCTGCTGAGAAGGAAAGTACACACACAGGAGTTCTTACAGGATCCTGGCCTCACCTTTGTCAGTCGGAGAAGGTCCTTACACTCAGACTCCGTCAGCACTCTGTCAAACACAACCCTCTGGGTTCCATTCATCTGCTGGGAATCCAATGTGACAGCAATACCCTCAAAAGGCAAAGGACCTGCTGAGAAGCAAGCACAGATAGGCATGAGCAAGCCCTGGACAAGAATCCCTCAGACACCAACCCCCCAGCCTGGATAAGGAAGTGGAGAGACACTATACATTCTCTGAGAAAACAGGACAGTTCCCCAGAAGTGCCCGTTCCTCGCAGACCCCTCACATGCTTCAGGGGAACCAGAGTAGCAGCTGGGGAAGCTGGCCTACAGTGCGTGCTTCAGGAGCCAGCAGAGACTCGGGACTCGCTGGGAGAGCAGCAGGGAGCTGGGGTAAGTTGAGTGCACTGTGGAATGCAGCAGCAGAGCAGGTCCAGCCTACTGGAGTGAGGCTCTGGAGAAAAGAAGCAGGTAAACACCTCCATCAACCCTCCTTTCAATCATCTTTCATCAACACCTTATCCCAGAATTATCTCAAAGCACTGGATATTAGCTGGTGATTTGGCTTTTTGATCTTTGGCCTTTTCTCCCACTCCCTCTGACCTCTGGATGGTGAGGAATGCCAAGGCACTCAGGCCCTCAGAAGGCTCTGCTCTCATATGTGCCACAGCAGAGAACCACTTGGGGTCATTTTAAGCAAAGACTCCAGGACAGACCCCTCCAAGAGGCTCTTTATCCACACATAAGAATAGCGGACCAGCAAGAACACGAGACTGCACTGTAGTCTGTATCATTCAGCCACAAACCCTTTGGACTTCTTTTTTTCAGGGAAAGACTTGCCCAAGTTAAATTGTCTGCTTCCAGTTTCCATTTCCCGGCCCCTCCCTCCATGTCCCTTTCAGAAAAATGTTGATTGAAGTTGGGCTGGTGGAGTTGAACCAGGTTTGGTGTAGACATTCCTGGCACACTGAACAGGGATCTGCACATCCACAGGCTTGTCACATACTCAGGCTGCTCCGAGCTTCTCCAGCCACAGTGCCCTTTGAGTTCGCATGCCAGAGATGTATGCAGTGAGATTTTGCAAGATTACACATGCATCAAAGAGGAAGGAAAGAACAGTGAGAAGACTTGCTGAGCTATTCAAGACAGTCTGCATCTATGCTAGCATTCAAATGTCTGAGGATGGAAGAAAAGACAGCACTTAGCCTGACTAAGCCTGGCTGACTGCATCCAAGACCTCCTTCAAGCTCTTTTACTCACCCCTCTTCTCCCTCTCTTCCACATCCAGAGTTTCCTGCTTTTGCTTCTCCTGATCCTCTCTCAGGAGCAAGGGAAAGAACAGAGACCACAGCCGTCAGTACACAGAGCTATGCCTAACCCTCCTTTGTAGCAGCATTTCACATCCATCCTGTTCCTGTGGTGCCCATTTCTCTACATATTACTGTTCCTTGTACCATCCCTACTTATACTGCAGTCCTAGCAGGCATGACCAATCTTACCTGTATTTTTCCTTTAGGTTTTCAGGAATCAGCTCATCTGGAGTCCAAAGATCCTGTAGGAACAAACACAGGTGGTTCAGTACACAACAAACCTTGCACTGCTTCTCTACTGAGTATCAGACCAACCACTGTGGCCCATTTCTCAGGACAGACAAATTGAGCCAATGCATATGGTTACAGCATCGATTTCAAATTAACTTCAGTCCTGGAGCAGCAGAAAGGCCTTAAAGATCCACCTCATAAGGACTTGGGGGTCCCTCTCATTCGCACCTGACCCTTTCTGGATCATGACCTACGAATGTCAATTCTGACAACTGTCCTGGTGAAACCATGACAGGAAGATTAAGATGCTACTGTTACTTACAGGGTCATTAAAAGTTTCTCCTAGATGCTCCACTGCATAATAAATCAACTTCTTCTCCATCAAAGATCTCTGCACATAATGCTGAATACTCTAAGGAAGCAAAGAGACTGTCAAACAACCACCTAATAAAAGACAACCCCATCCCTGTCCAGGGCAGAACCTGCCCCATCATAGTGCTGTGCACAATTAAAGCCTGATTTTGTCCTGAAGGAACACTGACTGTGACAGACTAGAAGTAAACTCATGCTCCAGTTTCTTCAGTACCGGGCTTGGGTTTAGCTTTTTGTCTCCTGGACTGCAATCCTGTCCTACAGGACAGGGAAGGACCAAGAAGTGCAGACCTGGAGCCCTAAGTACCTGTCTTGCTGTGACAGCTGCATCCTCTCCCAGTTCTGTGCGATACTGTTTCATTTTCTCCAACATGGGCTCATCCGTGGGATAGAAGAGCAAGTAGGAAGCAGCACATTCAGCAGCTAGTGTCTGGTTCCCAACTTGGGCAGGGACAGAAGAGAACAAACACATGTCTCTGAAAGACTCGAGCAGCAAATGTGTACAGGCCAGCAGCATCCTGTGCCTGTCAGGATGTGGCAGCTGGCCCCACACCAAGTACACATCAACCCCTGCCTAGCAGGGCCTCCACCCAACAATGGGCAGAGATGACAGGGAATGAACCTGGTACAGAACAGACATGGTATGACAGTGATATGACAGAGGAGATAAGAGACAGTTTGGTCACTGTGGGGAGGAGCAGGGGTATGCAAAAGAAGGGCTGAGGCATGTGTGAAAGTGACAGAGTGACAGGATGACGAGTGTCATGACAGGCCATCAGTTCAGCGAGGATAGGTAGGGCTGACTCAGAGGGAACACCACTTCTGAGGTGAGATGCCCATGTAGCCTCTAGGTAGGAATGGGAGCCTGGTCTGGAGCCATGTACCGAAAAGGAGGATACAAAACACTCAGCAAATAGTTGGAACAAGGTCTTGAAAAAGAGTGCTGGAGGAAAAATGGGGGAACAGCCTCACATCACAGAACCCATGCAATGAGACTGAAGAAGATTTCAAGGGACATCTCCCAAGGTGGCCACAGGCTTAAACAGAGGTTCTAGGAAGAGCTAGGGGGCAAATAGATGTAGAGCTCAGGTTAGAGTGCCACTTTTCCCCATGACAAGCTGCCCTCCAGGATCAGAGGCAAAGGGCAAGTGTAGGGGTGCCACAGCATAACCTGCTGGTTTGTGGCTCTGCTCACCTTGGCTGTAGGCAAACTGCAGTAAATCAAGATGAGAGGGTATGAAATCTTCCGTGGCAGAAATTCTTCCTGGTTTTGTGGCAATTTCCAGGACACACTGCTGCCTGCACTTCAAAACCTGAATATAATGGGCTGCAAGAGAGAGGAGCAGGAAAGAGAGTCACCCACAGTTCTTCCAGACAGGAGTGCTGGGAGATGGGATGTGCCCAATGTGGGGAGCACAGCCCTCCTACCCAACGCTTTGTGCCTCTAACACTACCTGCAATGGCTTCATACAGGCCAGGTTGCATTCCTCCTCCTCGTCCTCATCCTCCCAAGGCCCTTCACACAGGGCACGACACTCTTCCAGTGCTGACAGGGCCTCTGAGAGTGATTCCTCCAGCCTGGCCACAGCCTGCAGGTACTCATCTGCATCATAGTGCTGCACACCAGTCTCATATGCTTCCTATGAAGGACAGATCCAGGTCCCTTCATCAGTGTGGGTGACACCAAAGGATGCCCTGAGACTTCCGAGTCACTCACAGGGTGGTGCTGACACATAGGGGCCCGCCTGCTCATGCACAGTCAACCACGCAGTGACAGCAAATCTTAGACTTAAGCCAAATAACTGTCATCAAAAAGTCTCTCTGTCACACTTGCAGTGATTTGTCCTCACCTTGAAGAGAAGGCTGCAGGGAGATCTTCCTGCAGCCTTTCAGACACAAAAGGGTCTGAGCAAGACTTTTGACCAAGGCCTGTAGCGACAGAACAAGGGGCAACAGTATTAAACTGAAAAAGGGTTTTGATGGACGATAAAATATTTGTTGGAGATAAGATACTTGTTATGATGACTGCAGTGAGACACTGGAGCAGGATGCCCAGAGAAGCCGTGGATGTTCCATCCCTCCAAGTGTTCTAGGGCCAGGCTGGATGGGGCTTTGAGCAACCTGATCTAGTGGAACGTGTCCCTGGCCATGGCAGAAGGCTTGTATTAGGTGATCTTTAAAGGTCCCTTCCAAGCTAAATCTCTCTATGATTCTGTGTATGGGGGTCTTTGTGTGGGAACAGACCAGGGTCCCAGACTGGTCCCTAGGGTGGAATAAGAGCTGCTCACGTGTGGCTCTGCAATGAGCCCTCACCCAGTGCGGCGTGGCCTCCAGGTCCCGGAAGCTGTCTGACTTCACCCCTGACATACGCCGGTACTTCTCGATGTCCTCCCGCATTTGGAGGTGCTGGGGGTTAGCGACGAAGAAGGTGTGAGCGGCAGACACGGCCTGATCCAGCTTCTTCAGCTGTGGAGAAAAGGCAACAGTGCCTGTCATGCTCCTGCAGGTCTCTGCTGTTCACACCCACCCCTCACCCCAGCTGATTCACAGAATCACCCCAGGTTCACAGAATCACAGAATTACAGAATGGGTCAGACTGGAAGAGACCACAGCAGGTCATCTGCTCCAACCTCCGTGCACAAGCAGGGTCGTCCTACAGCACATGGCACCAGATTGCATCCAGATGGTTTTGGAATGTCTCCGGTGAGGGAGATTCCCCAACTGCTCTGGGCAATCTGTTCCAGTGCATGGTCACCGGCACAGTAAAGAAGTTCTTCCTAATGTTCTTCCTAATGTTTCCAAGGTGGAACTTTCTGTGCATCAGTTTCTGCCTGCTGCCTCTTGTAGTGGCTGGCACCAGTGAGAAGAAGCTGGCTCCATTCCCTTTTATATAAATACCTTTTAGGTATTTATATGCGTCGATAAGGCTCCCTCTCGGTTGCCTCTTCTCGAGAGTGAGGGAAAGGCGACCACACCCCCTCGGCTGCCCGGCGATCCTCCAAGAAAGGGGTGCCATGCCGGCCCCCTGCCGTGCACGACAGCACCCCCGGGGGTGCCGACTCCCACCCCGCCGGGGTGTCCCGGTGCCGGTGCCCACCTGGAAGAAGGCCACCTGGAGGTAGTTGTAGGGCTCCCTGCGCTCGAAGTCGCGGCGCACGGCGCGGCTGGCGCGGTGCGCGGAGGGCGCGGGGCGCA
>VZTN01019905.1:330938-383437 GCA_013400515.1 Erpornis zantholeuca | reverse complement strand
CGGGAGCCGGGCTTGGACATGGCCCGGGCACGGCGGCTCCCCGTCGTGTGCAGCCCTCCTGCCCCACCGGACGAGCCGGGCTGCCCCCACAGTGCCACTCGCCGGGCAAGAAGGTGCCGGCTCCCTATCCCAGAGAGGGATGTAAGGAGGCACCCAGGCCGTAGGAGATGTGGGGAGGATGGGTGCGAAGTGAGGGGAAAGGCAGAGCTGGTGCTGCCAAGGGTGCTTGGAGGGCAAGGTGCCCAGGGCATCGGCTGCCCAGGGTGCCTCACTTGGCACAGCTGCTGTGGTGGCCTCTTCCATCACCAGCCAAAAGCATGGTCTTACCAGCACGGGAAAGGGGGAAGAGAGGACAGGAGATAGAATGGGAGTAGTACTCAGAGGAATGGTTTGGTCATGTCAGAGGAGTAAAACTCTCCCTCCAGCTGTGCCACCTCAGCAAGGGCAATCCTGGCCAATAGACACCTCATTTTCCTGTTACCCATCTTGCAACTGAAGTGAAGGCACCATCACCTTCCTTGTTTTCATTCATTTTAGGGCCTGATGTCTGCCAAAATGTCTGATGTCTGCTCCTTTCCTCCACCAGAACTGGGATAGGAGTCCGTGTTCATGGACAGTTAGGGTGCAGCTGCATTAGCACCTCAGTTTGGATCAGGAAACATGAACAATTTAGGTGAAAGCACCTGCAAGATATGCAACAAATGTGCTCTGAGCACTATGAGAATACAGCTAGTCTGAAGTAAGTGCCCAGACATTTACAGAGTGGCCGCAAAGTTCATCATCAACTGTTTCCCTCTACAGATCTGCTCCTGTTGCATCACCCTTCTTGCTGAAGTGGACCTATGGATCCAGGATTGGTTCAGTTTTGTCACCCTGCTGACAGGGCAGATTTCATTTATCATTCTCAGTATTGGCTGAGGTGACCCCAAGTGTCTTAGATACCGAGGAATTTCACCTGAGATTTGTAGGATCAGCAGAGGGAAAGACTCCTGAGGAAGAAAGCTGGAGGTACTGCTGGTTCTTGGGCCCAGGCAGGGGCAGCAGCAAAGGCAGTTCCAGAGGTGAAAAAGAGATTTGCACTGCAGTAGCTGTTGTGAGTGGGGCCTCTTTTGGAGGCAGTGAGTAGAATGAGGAACTGCTAGAATAGATGCAGCTTTGTGTCAGGTAGGTGATAAGACATATTTTTGAGGAAGACAGGTGGTGACAGTGCTGCCATAATCTGGCTGTTTTTTGGTGTGAGGAACTCCCACAGAGGAACAGTCATGAGATGGTTCAGCTCAGTGGCCAGTCCAGCAACAGCAAGAGCCAAAGATGTCAGCAGGGACAGGTATGGCCCTCCTCTGTCACTTGTCAACCTGTACCATTTGAGAGAGGTTTAATCCTTGAAGTGCAAAGGTCTGTATCCAGAAATGTAAACATCTGTGCAGCTTCAGTTGTGTCATTTGTATGCATTGCTTAATGTGATAACTTCCACATCACCATCCTCTTCTGATACAGAAGTTGAGTCTCCTTAGCATGAGTTGTTAGCCTGCCTGTGTTGGAGCTTCCAGCACTTTCTGTACTGTCTGCTGCCTCTTCTCCACACAGGAAGGGACAGTCTGCAGCCCAACATCTGTTCATGGCTTAGGCTACACGTGACAGAGATTGGTGAGCAGAGCTGTCTGGGGACAGTCCTCCTGTCTCAAGGAAGTTTCTTGTGTTTGCAAATGAGTTTGGGTTATTAGTTTGAATGAAAGCAAAAAATGGAAGATTTACCGTGAAGTGGAACAAACTCTGTCAGAAGAAGAGCTCTTACCCTAGGGCTGTCACACTCCCAAGCAGATGCTTGCCCATCCATCCCATCTAAATGTATTTTAAAGATTTCCAGACACCTGGTTTCACTGGTTTTTATAAGAGGTGGGTTGCAACTGTGTATATGCTGCATATTGACAATGCACATGGAAAGGAGCACCAACACTCAGACCTGGAAATGCTGAAGTCTCACAGTGCAGGGTTCCCTGTGTATGTGGGAAGTCCAGGCTAGAAGTGTGACCCCTCCACAAGACTCATCTCTTAGGAGGACTCACACAGCTGGGAGCAATTTTTAATTCCTACAGAGTCAGGCTGTTCTCCAACCAACAACCTGATGTCTAAAGTCTCAGCTCACTAAAATAGTCTAAGGCATGCAGGCCTGAAGAAACAGTACTGTTATAATGTTGGGGTATGAAATGGTTTCTGGAAAAGTTCACTGCATAAAGATCAGTTATTTCTGGACAGCAGCTCTGCAGGTCCAGGGAAATGCACTTCCCAGAGGTGCCTTGGATCCTTAAAGGAACAGAGCTCATTAACCAAGAAACAAATGGCAGAGTCCTAAAAGCAGATGCATTAACACGACAGCCAAATGCACTTCACAGGGTTTTGATGGTTTGAAGATCTTAGTCAGGACTTTGATCGTGACCATGGGAGGTTTCATATGTTTCTCACAGATCATGGATGCAATTAAATCCACCCTCAGAGCCCCAACATGGCTTATACAGCCTCCTGTGAGGCTACATTGGTGTGCTTGCAAGCAGGTTTCCTGGCATCCTTCCTGGCTCTCTGAGCAGGGTGTGGTTAATGGCTAACAAGAATCCAGCCAAGCATCTCCCTTCAGTGCCAGCAACTGCAATGTAGATTTGTCATATCCAAACCTTAGGTTCTATTTCTAGCACTGTACAGCAAGATTTAGTGCCATTTCTCGGATATTTCATCTGCAAAATGGGCAATTGATAATAGCTCTCATCAGGGGACAGATGACTAGTGCTGGTTATGAGCTACACAGAAATATTAAGGGTTTGCAATGTGTGAACTAGGATTTGGACTTGTGGATGCCTGTTTAGCACTGAATGTTTTTCCTTACACAGATGGGCACCTTCAGAAATAATTTTTTTCCTCTGTCATGTACATAAATATTTGTATATGATATTTACTATGAGAACAGTAATTGCCAGGGTAGCCTTGTCAAATACAGGATTGCTATGATGCTGCATGCCATTTTGCAGAGGTGTGTATGTCCTCCTGCTTCCCCTCATCCCCCTACCCATCCAACATAATGCTTTGTGTATTCTTCTCTTCTGAGTGCTAGGGACCCCTTTTTCATCCCTCCTGCTCTTGTGGCATCACTGATACCACAGTGCAGAGAATTCCAGTCTGTAAAGGATGTAAAACTGTCATTTCAGAATTTAATTATGCTGCTTTCCAAAATTACCGAACACTTACTTGTTTGTTCTCATACACAGAAAAGATAATTAGGAGCTCTTGAATCATTAGTCTGGAAACCCACAATATCTGGAAGGAGCAGAAATTACTTCTTTGCTTTAAATTTATAACACTGAATTTCAATTCTTGTTTTAGCTCTAGCTTCTCTAGGTACATTTGAGGTTTCCCAAGACCATAACAATCATTCAATTCAAAAATAGCCTGGACTTTCAGGAGCACTGCTGACCTGCTGGGTGCAGCTGGCCCCTGCCAGGGAAGCTCTCTGGCTCCCCTCATTGTTTCAGGTGGTGTGCTGGCCATTCTGGAGCCATGGTCCTCACACAGCCAGCATCGCTGTTACTGCTGTTCATCTCCAGAACCTCACCTCCACACAGACAAGCTCAGAGGAGGGACTTCCCAGCACTGGAGCCTGAAACAGGCACCTTGACACGAGCCAGCTGGTGCTGAAGCATTGAGGAGCTGGGGTTTCTCCTTTCTTCGTTTTTGATGCCTTGCCAGCGAGGCAATCTCTGCCACCACCTCTTATTCTGCTGTTCTTTGATTCTCCAAATCTGGAAGCACCTCTAAGACTTGGCCAAGCTGGACAGAAAGTGAACAGAAGGAGAGCCAAAGGCTTCTTCAGGGGCATGCCAAGGAAGGTTGCTGACATGCATGAGGCAAAGGCTGTGGTTTGGAGGTGTTGCTCAGAGGTGAGTGCACTAACCCTGGGCTTTGGGAATACTTTCAGTCCAGAGCTGAGCAACTTGGAAGAGTCTGATACTCCAACTCTACCCTCATCTTTGAGAAGGGTGGATGGAAGCTACTCTTTCTTTGCAGCTGCGTTAGTCCGAGTGATGAGCCATTCAAATGGACACTGAATACTGTCCTTGCTTTCCCCTCCCCCCTTCCCATCCTCAAGATAAAAAGAAATTAGAAGAGGCTGAAGTGCACAGCTTTTTCCCTTGCAGACCTTGGGAACATGCAAAGAAACACACAGGGTCATTTGGCTCTGAAGGCTGAGGGATGCAAGTGCTTTGCTGTAGAGCCTGCGGGGAGCATGAGTCACATGGATCGCCTCGGCAGATCCGGGCTGACAGCATCCACCAAGTCACTGCCTCACATTGCACTCAAAGGGCAGAAATAAACTGGGAAGCAGGAGGGGCTTGGGGAGGTAGCGCTGTGGGATGGGGTTATTTCAGCCCATGTGTTCCTAGATCAGCAGAACTGGACAGGGCAGTGTATCCTCTGCTGTGTCCAACCTCCTACCTCCGCTGGAGCAAGGCGGTCTGTGAATCCTGACAGAGGACCATGCATTGGAGGTGGGTCCAAAGAACTGAAGCACGTGCTTTTTCCCTTCTGCAGCCCAGAAACATGGGGAACAGTAGTACCAGAAAGACTGACACAATAGGAAAAATCAACACTTCACATATTTTTCCAAACTCATGCTTTCGGTGGTATTTCCACATCACTACGCAGAGCTCTTGCTGACATTGTCATTTTGTAAGTGTTGCTGTGTATGCCATCGTCTCAGGGCTACTCTGATGAGCTGTTATCACATGATAAAATAAGTCTGTCACTGTGTTTGCTGCTTTGCAGCACTGTATATTGCTGGGGTTTGTGTCATGCAGAGGCATTAATTCCATTGCATGGTGTAGATACACCCTCGTCACATCTAGCAGAGGGAGAAGTCCTCAGCGCTTCCTGAGAAGGAGGACCAGGATACGTGGAAGACAGCCTGTTAAGTCCTGCCTTGGGCGAGATGTAACCCCACACCATTCCAGCTGAGAACTCATCTACTTCAACACATTTTGTGCAAGCTTGTGTTCTTATCTGGTTTGAATCTCTACCTCTGTGCTGCCTTGAAGCTCACGCTGAAGCTTTCAGTATTGCACTCAGATGGAAAGCAAAGCTCAACTAGGACTGACTCGGTGGATGACTTTTCCTTCAATCAGGGCAGTCCGTGCATCTAGGGAACAAAGGAGGTCGTCATATGAAAAGACACAGACAGGAGAGCTGCCAAAAAAAAAGAGATTTATAAGACTGGGGCCTGCAGTGGTTTGTGCTTGCAGATGAGCTTGAAGTAGAGTAGGGCAGGGTCACAACTTTTGAGATCGGGAGACCCACTGAGGAACTGTGCAGTGTTGAGGAAGGCCTATCATTTTTGTTACACTCATCCAGATGGGAGAACTGGGAGCTGTGCATCTGTGGATGCGGCTGTGTGCTTACAGGCATCCCAGTGGCACCATCACATCTGCTGTCATGCTCACCAGGCCACCTGGACACAGACGGAGGGACCTTCTGCATCGATACATATCGATGGCGGGGGTGTGAGCCTGAGCGCTCTTTGCAGGTGGTCCCAGCTGTGAATGGGGGCACAACCTTTGGTCACTTGTGAGGACTCAGTGTGTCTCTTCCAGCCTGTGGGAGAGGGAACTGCATTCTGGCTTTGACAGCTGACAAGCAGCTCAGGCACCTCCGTGCTTTCCCAGTGCCAGCATTGTCTGCTACCCGTGTATTTCATCCTGGACATGCCAGGTTTGATGGATCTGTGCTGAGAAGAAATTAACTCTACGCTGGCTGAAACTGGGACACCAGGATTTTAATAAGCCCTATTAGCTTAATCTTTTATTGTCAGGTTGATTCTCTTGCTGAAAAGTCAAGGCTGACATTTTTTGGTACAGAGATGGCTGCCAGAACCTCAGCATCTAAACTGCTGGAGATGGCTGCAGTTCTAAAAGAGCTCCCAACAGATGCTCACCCAGCCTGATTTTTTGTCCCACCCAGGTATCAGGTGGTACAGGATAATCCCTCTGCTCCAGATACCCATGTGAGTGAAAAAATGAGCTGACTTTGGTACTCACGCAGTTATTTAAGGTGAAGGGTCTGGACTGCAGAAACGGGTAGTTTTTTGTTTAGGGGACTGTTCTGAGCAGTTTGTCATGACCACTACACAGACCACCACTGAGTTTGCACTCATTTTCCCACATATAGTTCCTAAAATGGACCTGTCCTTCAGCCATGATGATGCCTTGTTTAGCAGATTGGTGGGCCACAGCTGGCTCCCAAGGTATGCTGGCAGTTCAGGGACAGGACAGGAGCAGAAGGAGCAACTGCATGCACCAGGGTATGGACTAAGGCATTTCCAAAATTAATGTGGTCTTGTGCACACAAGCACAAGCTATGGGAAGGAAAGTGGTGTTAGTGCTGGCCTTTGTCACTCCTGTGTGAGTGAGGATGATGGCGGAGGAGCAGACATGACACCAGTGCGGGCTGACACCTGCCTGGGGCTGAGTCCCCACTCCAGGGGTTGTGGGGTGGAAGATTTCCTTGGCTCACAGGTGTTGTCTGTGCCGTTGTGGCTGCCTGTCAGTAACAGCGTGATGCTGATGTCACTGCCACACAGAAAACCCCTTCTCCAGCACCAGGCATACCACGGAGGGTCTTCACCACAGGGAGCCCTTCCCACAGCCCAGTGCCCCTCTGTGCCTGTCCCCAGCAAGGCCAGTGCAGACAAACAAACCGGGACTGCAGCCAGTGACAGCTGTAGGACCTCAAGGCCTTCCTGACCTGCCACTAGCAGACAGTAGAGTAACTTCTATAAACACAAGACTTCTGTGTACATATTTTAACAGCATTTTTCTTTCAGGACGTTCTGTCATCTCTGCAACATGCTTTTAGTTCCATCCTAAATTTCCTGGCTTTTCATTCCCTCTTCTCATCTCTTTGAGCCAAAAAAAAAAGGGTCATTTTGGTGAGAAACATTTTCAGTGGCTTTCTCAGAAGCATCTGCTCTCTGCACTCGGTGGGATTACACAGTTCAAGGCTGGTTTGTTCTCCTAGGAAATTACTTTCTCACCCCCTTCCCAAACTCACCTTCTATATCAACATGCAGAACTTCACCAGGCTCTGACTTCCAGAATCTACTGGTATCCAGAACTGCCCTCCCAATAAAATTAGTTTTGAATTATCCCACTGATTGTGCTGTTTTTACTTTTTGTTTGTTTGCTTGTTATGGGAGAGGTGAAAGCTACAGGCTGGGGGATAGATATAGGGGATCATATATGTAGGTCTAGGGGTAAATACATAGGGCACAGACTGCCCAATAAAGGCAAATGAGCATGGACAGACAGGTTTCACAGAAAGCGCAGAGCTGGTGCATTAAGGAAGGCTCATGGCAGCCAGGGAAGTTGGAGATAGTGAGAATCGGCATTTCACATGCTAGCAGGAAAGAAAGAAATGAGAATTTGAACCAGACAAGAGTGCCTCAGAAAAAATGTAGTCCAGCTTGCAAAAAATAACTCCCAACCCCAAAGTAATTTATTGTCGCTCAGGCAGAGAAAAGAAGCGCATAAAATTGGTTCCACGAGAAGGTCAAATTAAGTGCATGAACAAAATGCAAGCATATTACATATGTGTGTGTATGTGTATGTATATATATATATATATATCTTCTGTTCAGTGTCTCTCATTATAGAACGGGGGATCAATCATAACCCTTCAGGGTTTCTTGTCTTGTCCATTGGCTCCTAGCCAGACAACATCCCTCCATGGCATTAGACTGGGGGAATGATGAAGGAATAAAGAATTGCATTAAAACAGGAGAATGGGACATGGATTCACAGAGCACTATGGGCTGCCAGGTGTTTAGGTACAGGCAGAGACTTCATCAGTCCTTGTGACGCCAGTGGTGCAGTATTGCTTTTTCAGCCGGCTGCAAGAGAAAAGTACGACATGAGTACCACCCCCCACTTTTTTTTTGCATAGAGAATGTCTGCCTGCCTCTGTAGCTGAGGATGCAAACAGTTACTTGAGCATCCACATGGCTGCAGTTTAGGTTTCAGTTACACTGAGCTGCTTACTTGGCAAAGAGACTTAAAGAACAACTGTATCAGCACTTGTACTGCACAGATTTATCTAGATTTTTATGTATCTGTACAGGCTTTGTCCTCTCTTTATGGGGATTATTTTTTAACCTTGATACAATGTAGGTGAAAAGGAAGTGAATTCTTTGACACGTTATGCTCTTCACCACATATACATCCCAGCTGTGATGCAATATTTGCCAATAAACATTCTCACTGAATTCTTGGTGACAGTGAAAAAAGATTAGGGGAAACTATCACAGTTTGCCAATGTCACTGGTGAAAATGAAGCAGAAGTCCAGTTCTGTACCCAAACGTTCATTGAATTTGTTCATGCAATCATTTATACTTCCCTTTGTGCTCCCCTTCCACTGACAGAATGGCTGTCAGTGTTTCCAACAGCTGCTTCTGATGCCTGATACCATATAAGCTTAAAGACATGGAAAAGGGCAGCTTCTCTGCTGAGAAATCCTTGCTCCCATGAAAAGGGTCATGACACAATGGTGTATTTCACATCACCCAAGGCCTTTAGGAAAGGGTACAAATCACGGTGTTCCGTGATTTTTTTTCTCCTCTTTTGTTACTCCTGGGAGGTTATTGGCTATTTTCACCAACTGCAGTCCAGCACTGCTCTAGCAGAGCTGGAATTACATTATGAACATAATGGATTTTTAAAATTTGGGTTTCATTCTTGTGCTTGGTAGTGTGCTTTCCACCTCCATAACCTTGATATACAGACCTCAGAATCACTATGGAGCTTACCAAAGGGCTTTGGAGCTCCTGCTTGGGTTGGGCTAACATCTCCCAACATTAAGATAGGTCTAGTGAAACCACTCTGCTCAAAGGTTTCCCAGCACAGTGCTACCATGGGTTTGGGACATAACATAGCTCATAACTGTAAAGCAGGATTTAACATGAGTAAGAGCATTTTCATGCTGAAATGCATCTGTGCTGTTTCACCAAATATGCTCAAGTTCAATTTCTTTCCTTCCAACTATCCAGCTCCTCTCTCTTGAAAACAGTCTTTGCCTGTTCTGAGTACCCTTATTGCCACTTACTGTTGACAGTGACATGTCTTGTTTTCCAGCAAGTATTGTCTTGCTTGTGCCATCCTTTTTGCACGTTGCTGCCAGGAGAGAAGGAACAAAGAACAATTGGATATTTTTATGCTTCAAATGCTTTCCTCTGAAGTGGTAGTAAAGTGCTGTCTGATACCTGCAGACTGCCCATCTTGAAAACTTGCTTTGAGTCTAAGGATTGACCCTTTATCTGTTCTGCCCTGCACCCAGAGAGGAAATCTGGCTCCTCCTGTGGTTTGGAGAGCCAGTACTCTATGCACCTTTCACGGGGACCATGGCACTCACCCTCCTCCGCTGCCAGCTTATACCACTGATGATGCACAGGCACCCAAGGACAAACACCAATAAACTGCCTCCAACACTTGCTCCAATTATCACATATTTAATCCAGGTAGGAGCTTCCTCTGTGAGAGGAGAAAAGTATTTAGACACAGAAACGAAGAGAAAGCTTTAGGGTTGGGGCAGGGACGTTATGCTAATTTCCATACCCACGTGGTAGTGAAGGCTGATCTTACTGTCATTGTCTTCCATGAGGTGACAGCTCCACAGCCCTGCAGCACTGACGTTCACCTCCAACTTTACTTCCTGCTGCTTTGAGTTCTTAATGTCCGTGTGAGTTCCATTCACAGGTACCCAGCGCAAGTAGGCATTGGGTGGGAGCGGACCAGAGACCTGGCAGGTCAGGGTCACATTGGCCTCTCTGGAGAGTGGCCCATCAGGGTTAGCTGAGACTGTAAAGCCAAGAGAAGGACACGTGAGTGTGGGGATGGGAACATGGGTCCATCCATGCTCTTGTGGCTTGCAGGTTTCTGCAGCTCCTCTTCTTCATGACCTACTTCTCTTTCTCTCACCTTTCATGACCACCAGCTCTATCTTCCTCCACGCATGTCTTCCTTGGTACTCCACCTGGCACTGGTAGTGGCCAGAATGGTTGAAATGGACTTTGGGGAGCTTCACTTCTATGATGCCTTCAGGTTTGATTTCAGGTATCTCAAACAGAAAGCTGCTGCTTTTTTTAGTCTCTTCCATCTCTCCTTGTGCTGTGACGATGAAATCAAGCAGCTCATGAGCATTTGCACTTTCCTGTTGTTTCCAGTTGAGCTGTCCTGTGAAATGTTTGTTCCATTTTATCTTCTGGGAGTTCAGATGCCATGTCAAGATGACAGTGCTATCAACAGTTGCATACTTTCTTTCCAAATCTGGATTCTGGAAACCTGAATTTAGGAGAGACAAGGAATAGAGAGGCAGGAAGAGCCATGGTTATGCTTCTCCATGTCTGCCCTTGATCCAGAGTGAGGCATGCTGCATTCAGTTGAAAAAGGACTTGGAGAAAAGCCATGACATCCTCCAGGAAGGTTAAACAGTTAGTGTCTGAGAATAAGACAGTAGAAAGATCTAAAGCTCCCAAGCACAGCAGAGCTGAGAAGAACAGACCCTGAGGAAAGGCAAATCTTCTCACCAAGCCTGGAGAGGAAAATGAGCACAAGTGTGGAACAGAGCTCAGGCAGCAGAACACCCCCCAAGCTGCATTGTTGGAAGCACTGGGAAGTCAACCCTGGGGCACCAGTGCTTGGGATGCTGGAGATTAAAAGTTAAACTCATGAGCTGAAGGGAACACCGGTCCCCAAGCCTGTGTGTGAGTTCCATTTTTGTTGTCACATACCTAATACCTTCACAGCAAAGGAGATGTTCTGATTAGTCAGTGGAGAGTCTGAATGGACCTGACACACCCAGGTCCCGCTGTCCATAGCTTCCAGTTTCTTTAAACTCACTGTGTATTTTTGTTGGGCCTTGCTTTGGAATTCTTTTGTTACTCTGTTGTTGCTACTGTTAAACAACGTGATGCTGAGATTGGGTAGAGGACTGGTTGAATTTTGCATTAAAATCAGCTCAGGGACTTCATTTTGCAGAAAGTGCCCATCCAAAGGGATTGTCACTGTAAAAAGAAAAAAACACAGCCAGCAAGTCAATTCCTCTTCCTGCAAGAGAGGAATAAGTGTTACAGCAAAGAGACCATGGAGATGTTGTGCCCCGGAGATGGAGGAGAAATGAACTGTGATAGCCCAGGACAGAAGAAATGCAGCTGGATAAAGAATCCCAGCAGAGATGTCTCCTCAAGCTCTATGGTCCCCTACCCTCTTGATGGCTAAAAGCCCTCCACTCACTTACATTTTAAGATATGCAGTGAGGTGTGGACTTCGTGAGAGCCATATTTACAGGTGTAGATGCCAGCGTCGGAGAGCTTCAAATTATACAGCTTCAGCTGTTTATATTCCTTCTTGATGTCCATTCGACTAGTAAGGAAAGTTGGTTCTTTTGAAAAAATAGGCTTGGTTAGGAGGGAAGAGGTTTCTCACTCGTATAAAGGGAGAAGGGGTAATGAATTGCAGGCCTTACTTTTCCAAGCCTTGTCCTTTTCCTTACGCCATAGAAGAGTATCATAGTACATCCAGCTCACAACTGTGTCCCGAGATAATTTTGAGTCAGGAGGTATGCCTGTGCAGTTCAGGGTCACCTCCCCTCCTGCAAGCCCAGTCTGGAGTTCCTTTTGCTGAGCCATACTGGAGATCAGACCTGAAAGTCGATACCCACCAAAAAAAAGGCATAAGTTCTCTTTCTGAAGGGTGGCTCAGTAAACACTTCCCAGCCCTCCAAAAAGATGTTGATATTTCTCCTCCCTTTCCCAGGGAAAATTATCCTAAATTTCTGAATTTGTCACTCCTTTATTTCATCAATCAATCAATCAATCAATCAATCTCTTTTATTACCTGGCTAACGGTTATTCTCTTTCACATATATTCAGAGAAAGGGAAAAATACCAGTAGCTACAGTGGACTGACCATCATTCGTAATTTTGAAATGTCAACAGTTTTACTGAAACAACCTTTTTTCACTGGAGAGACTTAGTTATTCTATTGATAGCAAAGGAAGAAGAGCATATGCCAGCCCTTCTTCACTCCCCAGTCAACACTTGATGCAGCAGTGACGAATTTGCTCACACCTTCTTCCAGGTTTTGCATGGACAAAGACTGAAAACACAGAAAAATGATGAGATAAAGTAAAAAAGAAAGAAAGAAGGCTGAACTAATGCGAGGTTCTTGTTCCTGGGATGAGGGATATGTGACAGTAAAAGTAATGGGATGTACAAGGTTGAAGAAACATTAGGAGTGGTTTCTTGGGAGAATCCTTTCCTTTCCTTCACTGTAAAGAAGGTTTCTGGAGACCTTAAGAAGGAGATGGAGTTGGGAATTGGGAATACCAGGTTGTGGTCTCCTGCCTCACTACTGGTAAGCTCTCAGAGATGCCTAAACTGCAAATCCTCCAGGTGACCTGAGTACTAAAGAGCTGTAGAAGTGTAAAATGAAAAGTTTACATGAGTTTAATTTAGGGTTTGCCAGAAGTTACATTCCTCTAAGAGGTAACCTGCAACAGTACCAATGCAGATTTTTGATACTTGCCCATTGGACTACAGAAGTTTATGATTTTTTTCTTAAACTGTCAAATTATAAATGTTATTAATAAGAGTTGATATCTCTTGCTTTTAATTTGGTTCTAGGATGGATAAGAGATTTACAATCTTTCCTCTGTGACCAGAGGAATCAAAACTGAGTATCTGAGAAATGCAGGCTTGGTCTTATTCACTGTCTTTCCTTTCTTGGAAAATGAGCACTAAAAAGTCCACCACAGCTTATAACATTAGCAGTCAAGCTAAGCAAGCCAGTGGCATTCCATTTGTAAGGGCAAATCTGTGATGAGATTCTGAAGATCACATCACAGATGTGGTTATGCATCACAGATATGTTTTTGCCCAGACAGCTGGAGGCAGTGTAGAGGGCAGTATTTTCCACTCTGTTTGGTGTGTATCCTGGTTCTCACAGGAGCCTCACTCCTGCATCTCTACAGGGCAGCTCCCCAAACGTGGCAATACCCCCTGGTTTTGGCTGGCGGGCTCAGCAGGCGGGCTGGGAACAACCGGAGTCCCAAAGCTAAACTGTGTGAAGAATCTTATATGGCACATCAGGAAGAGCCTCACCGAGTGTTGTGAGGCTTGTGAAAAGGCTGTGAGAACCATGAGGGTTTGCTGAGCCCAGGACTCACCCAGATACAGAAGCAAGAAGGCAGCAGGCGTGCAGCCCATGGCTGTGCCACACAACTCCATCACCGCAGGAACGCTCCTCCTGTCCGTGGAGAGCAGGGCTGGAAATGCTCTCACTGCCAAGGGATCTTATCCTGGAAGACCCAAATGCTCTGTTAATAATGTTTGGTTTTCAGACCTTGATGGATGAGACTTGTGTTCCCAGTCAGCTCCCACCATCCTTCAGCGCAGCAAAATGGAAGCTCATTGGGAAAGTCACCAGAGCCTTTGTTTCAGCAAAGAATCCATCTGCAGCGTGCCCCTGGAGTTTGGTAATAAACATTTCATTTTACTCATCCCTAGGTTTCTGGCATTCATCAGGCAGCAGCTGTTTACACTGCCAAGAGTTCTGTGCTTTTTTACTTCTCTACGGTGGGTTATCATCACTCTTGCAGAGATTAAAGCTAAACACATAGAGGGCTGCATTAGCAAGAGCACAGCCAGCTCTGCTGGAAGTAGAGTGAAGTAATTATTTCTCTCTATTTGGCACACCTTATGTCTCATCTAGGATACAGGGTACGGTTTTGGGCCCCCAGTACAAGAAAGATGCCAACAAATTGTACAGAGTTCAATGGAGGGCTAGTGAGCTGGTGAGGAAGTTGGAGCACATGACATACAGGGAGAGACAGAAAACTGGGTTTGGTAGGGAGAAGGGAGCCAAGGTGGGACCTAGTTTCAGTTTCCCATTAGCTAAAGGATATTACCTAGAAGAATAAGCCACATTCTTCTCAGATGTGCACAGGAGAGGAACAGGAGGCAGCAGCCATATGTTGAGCAGGGAAATGTTGACTAGATATAAGGAAAACTTTCTTCCCACTGACGGTGGTTCAGCAATGGAATAGATGCCAAGAGATGCCAGGCAATCTCCACTGTTGGAGATGCTCAGAAGTTGCCTTGTCAAGCCCTGAGCAACATGTTGTAGTTTTAGATAGGAGAATGGACTGGAGACCTCCCAATATCCCTTGCCATCTAAATATTTCTGTGTGATTTTGTGATTCTGTGATTACAGCCATCTTTAGGCTGTTATTAATATTTTTCTTCAGGTTTGGATTCGTTTTTTTTTTTTTAACTTCTCACCTTAAAAATTGCAATAACCAGCAAGTCTGATGTTGGAAAGACCTGCTTGAATTCTAAGGACTATTCAATGAAAAGTAGAGGGAGAAGGGAGGAATGAGGTCCAAAAGAAGAAGTTTCATTAATGGAAAAGCAAAACCTTAAGTGGAAACTGGAAGCTAATGATCATGTTAAGGTGAGTTATCAAATTAGATGCAGTTTCTGACTGCAGCAGAGACCAAGCTGCAGCTGGGTGGGCTGACAAGGTGAAGGGGACTGTGGCTGCTGGGGCAAGGACACTACTGAGCTCTCCATCCCTAAACCAAGGCATATATCACAGAAGGGAAGCCAAGGAGGTTAAATGCTCTGGGGAGTGAGCCAGCCAGTGAGGTGACCTCACTTCTCTGAAAGCAGGCAGTCCCGATGTCAGGAGTGTGACAGACTGAAGGCTGGAGTCATAATAGGATTAAACTCAAAATAAATGCATGAATAATTTTCTACAATATTTATTTGTATGATGTGCAATATTAAGTATAATATATTCTATTAGAGAATAATTCAATACTGAAATTAATTGAAATGATCAGAGCATGTGAAGCTATCAAAGAGGGGATGAAAACATCAGCGCTACATTTAAATGGAGATCAGGTCAGCATGACATCTGACATCCAGACCGATGTACCCACATGCACAGATGAAAAATATGTGTGCAAGAGGAAGACAGCAGCCCTATGCACCACCAGAAGAAAACAGGTGGCAGAGACACAGTCAAAGGAGATTTGTGGCTTCCCTAGTGCAAAGCAAAAAACCCATCTCAGGCCAGGAAATATTTACATGAGCTGTTTTCTGTGAAAATCATTAAACAAAGGAGCCAGTGCATATGATAGGAGATCAATCCTAACAAAATGCAGAGGCAGTGATGAAGCAGTTTGCTGGGTTAAGCTACAGAATAAAGAAAGGGGCACTAACAAAGCATCTGTATGCATCTCACTCCAAAGGAACATCGATAACTGAGAACTGGCACAGGGCCCTGAGTAAGATCCATTCCTGAGGTGACAGGAGAAACCTCATCCTTGCTGTGAAATCTTGCATCACCTGTTCCTGTGGGATGAAAAAGTCAGCCCCCGCTCTGAAGTAATATCTGTGAATTAACAGTTCAGTGATGGGTTTCAAATATTTTAAGTCATTAAACTTTATATAAAAACCTAAGGTAAAGGAACAAGTAAAAATTAATGAAATCGCTGAGTCACACCTCATAATTTTGTTTTGACTGGGAATCTCTATTCTCCTGTCATATGGCTTCAGTTTGTTCTTTGCCTTCTTGCTTCCTGGTTATTGAGCAAAACCACACAACCAGAGAGCTGTGGGACTGGTGAACTGATGACCTCGTGCAGCTTGGTAGATGCAGATTGATGCATCTTTGTTCTTCTGTTTCTTCTTATGGTTTCACAACTTCTGCATTCCCACTTTGTTCACACTGATCTTTGTGTTTCTGTGGCAGATCTCCACAGTGCGATGTTACCACCTACATGTTACAAGTCAGTGGGGAAAATGGGTTGCCTTCAGCTTGGATTTCTTTTACACACTTTCCCTCTTTCCCTGTTTATTTCTACTTCTCGTGCGTGCCACTTCCTATTCCCCCCTGCCTTTCTGTCTGCTTCTGCATCCCTCCGGGCCAGATCGCAGGCAATGCTGCTCCGGAGTTTACAGATCTCAGTGAGCAAGGCTCTGCTGTGTTAACTGAGCAAGCCGCTCTCATTAGCAGATGCTTGTAGCAGACCCACAGCCTCCTTACAGGCAGCCCAGCTGTATCTTACGGTGGTACTCATAAATTAAGCGGTGTCACAGAATGTCCCCAGGCACTGGAACATACTCATCAGTCCTGTTAAATTGCTAGTACATTTCCTGACACATTTTTGGCCAGGGACAACTCTCGCTCTCCCGAGCAACTCTTGGGATGCATTTAGGTGTTAGCATGGGCCAGGGACTTCTCCCATTAGGTGGCTGGCATGTGGCCAGTTCATTTTGGAGGTTAAGTGAGTTTAATAGCCCAGACCATCTCATGCCAGCTGGCCTCTGTGCCAGAAACAGTCCAGGCATACTTGATTTATTAGCACGTCTAGCAACGGAGGAGCAGGGCTCCCTCCCAAGTGAACATTGATTTCCATTTCATTTTAACTTCCCCCTCTTATTAAACTGGTTTAATTTCCTTCTTGACTTATTTTAATGATCCCTGCCTCTCTGAGGGATAGGAAAAGGAGAGCTGAGGTAGTGAGTGTGCTTGCTCCAGAGAATGATGCCCGCAGGACCAAGTCAGGCCTGGAGAACATCTGCTTGAGAGCAGGGCTGGCAGCCCCTCGCTCCCTCCAGCTCTGAACCCCAGTGGGTGATGGCTACAGAGACCTCTCCATAGGCTGGCACTGGCATGACACAGGAGGAAACTTAAATTAAAAAAAAAAACAAAAAAAAAACAACTTGGCAACCACTCCTGATGCAGAGCAGGCCATCTCCTTTCCTCGGTGTGTTCCTGTGCCTGTTTCTTTGCAGAGTGGTTTTGTTCTCTCCTCTCGCTCTTGCTTGTGGCTGTGCTTTTGATCTGGCAGCAGCTAGTTCTGCTGGGGTGGGGGGCCCCCCAGCCCTGCCCCCACACCAGGGCTCCACACCTCAGCTTCCGCTGTGGCATTTCCCCTTGCGGTGCCTGCCGGGCTCGGGCTCGGGGATGCAGCTGCCTCTTGCCCTGCGCGAGAGTCAGGCTCGGCTGTGGGGCTCTGGGCTAAAGGGGTTCACCTCAGTTTAAAAATCTAAAACAAATCTGACTTGGCTCTTTTACCAAATAGTGGTTTCTTTGAATTTACTTCTTAACATTAAAGCAAACATCAGGTGAACAGCAGGCAGGGTAAGAGACCAAGTGCAATGAAAACAGCCACCAGAGAGCAAAGTTATGACAGTAGTGAAGGTCATTTCACAGTCCCTACTGACCCCCTGGACTGTCTGACCCTACTTCCATTTCCTCCTGAGCACTTCTGTCTGCTTATCTGAGAGCAGCTGCAAGCCTCCCGTAGGAGCTGCTGGGAGTGGGAAGTGCTGGAGCAGGGTCTGCGGGGTCACAGAGGTGAAAGCATCTGATTGTCCCCAAGAGATGTCCCACCATCAGGACAAGGCAGGGTGGTGAGGCCGCTGTGTCAGCACCAGCTGAGCTTCCTTCGGCCATAAGAACCCCATGCCCAGTTCCATATGCCTGGAACCATGTGGAGGCCACAAGAAGTGGCTCCATCTCAGCAGCCCAGGCTGCTCCCTTCTGGCCCAAGGGGAAGCCAACACCTGCCTTTCTAAAGCCACTGGAGGCTGCAACTTATCAAGGCACTGTGATGCATTCTGAAATCAGGTCCTCCATCACCCTTCCAAGCCCTGTATGTGCTTGGGATGACATTTGGGTACCATGCCTCTTTAATTTGGCTCTGGTGAATACAGGCTCCCCACATGAGGCTGTGACAGCTCAGGTGGGCACCGTCCCTGGGTGCTCAGGAACTGCTGGTGGGACGAGGTGGATGCTCAGTTTTGATGAGCCGAGCCCTGCTGTGCTGCAGGCAGCTTTGGCAGACATGTTTGTGAGATGCTGGGGAGGACGAAGGAAAGGTCAGGGAGACCTCATCACAGCCTTTCCCTACTTAAAGGGATCTTATAAAAAAGACGAAGAGCGACTTTTTATGTGGACAGATAGCAATAGGAGAAGGAGGAACGGTTTTGAACTAAAAGAGGGTAGGTTTAGATCAAATGTTAGGAAGAAATCTTTTACTCAGAGAATGATGAGGCACTGGAACAGGTTGCCCAGAGAAGCTGTGGCTGCTCCATCCCTGGAAGTGTTCAAGGCCAGGTTGGATGGGGCTTTGAGTGACCTGGCCTAGTGAAAGGTGTCCTGCCTGTGTCAAGGATGTTGGACTGGATGTTGGACCTTCTTTAAAGGTTCCTTCCAACCCAAACCATTCTGTGATTCTATGATTCTAACCTGCACCAGGGACTGTTGAGTTCATAGTGGAGAACTCTGAGTAGTAACCCAAACTCAACCTTAATGCACCATGTGGAGGAAGGAATATCTCAGGTGGCTGACAGAGGCTGACAGAAGTAGGATATGCTACCTGAAAGTTGAAAAATTCAACCAGAAATGAAACTCCTGCTTTCAGCAGCGCAGCAGCCCGTGGAAGGGGTAAGCAAGTCTCTTTTCTGTTGTCCTTAAATTGAAAGGATCCCTCTTTTTCCAAGAAATCCTGCTCACTCAGCCCTGAGATAATGGATCAAGCTGCATTGGCAGCTAGTGTCAGGCAGTGAGCCAGTCAGCCTGGATTAGCAGAACAGACCCCTCCGGTCTCAGCACGTACAGATGTAAGCAGACATCCTTACTTAGCTAGAGACTGGCATCTTCTTATTTTTGCAGGCTTTTTTTAGAATAAAGTTCCCCTTCCTGGAGGGTACATGGAGAAGGTGATAGCAAGTGGCAGCTGGTAGAGGGCTGCTCCCCAGTGCATTTGCAGCCCTTGGGAATGTGCAGTCACCAGTGACAGGCCCTCATATAGGATATATTTCCCTATATATGGGATTAAAAGATCCATGAGATCCCCAGTCTCTGAGGCAGGTTGAGCTTTTCGTAGCTCCCTTTTTTTCTGCCCCTTTCAGAGAAAAATCCAGGGAGACAAACAGCTTTTAGTTAAAATTAAAAGGCCTTGGAGAATTGCACAGCCAGAAGAATTATCAAGTCAAAGATTTAAGATGATTTTACAACAGACCTTCAAGCAGGGGAAAGCCAATCCATCCGTGCCAAAACAGCAACTTGAGTGGAGTAGTAAAGTTTGTAGCATTAAAAAACCCAAAAACAGGCTGGCCTCGTAGTAAAAGGAAGAGTTTCCTTACCTCTTCTCCCTCTGCCTCTGTGTTTCTGTCTTCTTGTGCTTGTCACCTGCCGTAATTGATCTCACCCAGCTACAGCTGAAACAAAAGAGGAGCGAAGTTGATGTTCTGCAAGCAGATGTTCGGTGGGCCTTGATGTCTCCTCCTCTCCAGATGGAGTGACAGCAAGGTCTTGCTGCCAGCCCAGGTTCTGCTGACATCCGCCGACTTCTCTCGGCAGATGGTGATTTTCCAAAGGCACGTGATTTCGGCTCCGGGTGCGAACAGCAGTGGACTTAGCGGAAGGCGATGTATGGCGGTGGTGGGGAGAATGAGTGTGCAAAACAGAGAGAGCCTATTGGCCATATGGCAGCTGGTGGAGGCCGTGACGGGGCTGAAACTTAGAAATGAAAGGTTGGGAGCTGGTTCTGCTCCACTGAGGAGGAGAGCTTACAAACAAACAGGTTATCGGAGCGGATCCGGACCCAGCCCGCACCTCGCGCACTCTGGAAGAATAATCTGAGCTCCATTTCCCAGCCTGTCTCCTGCACCACCACCAAGAGGAGGCTGCTCTGAGGAGCTGACCCCAGCCCCACCTGTCTGTGGAGTATGTCTGAGATTTAGGGTGAGATGAGATAATATTTTCTTTATAGAAGTGTTGGTTTTACCTTGGCTGTCTGCCAGCACCCACCCAGCTGCTTTCTCATTCCCCCTCCTCAGCAAGGCAGGGGGAGAAGATAAGAAAAACCCTCTCAGGTCAGGATACAAACAGGGAGATCTCTCCCCAGCTACTGTCATGGGCAAAACAGACTTAACCCTGGGGAAAGGGTAATTTAATTTATGGCCAATGAAAAACAAATAAAGTGATAAATTAAAAAAAAAGGTCTAAATTTTCTAAAAAAAAAAGCTTCTCTCACCTCTCTTTTCTCCACAGGCTCCACTTCACACCTGAGTCTTCTGTCCCTCCTTCCTCCCCCAAAGTGTCACAGGTGGACAGATCATGGGAGTTGTGGTCAATTCATAGCACTCCATATCCATATGCAACTTGTTCCTTATGCTGTTTCTCTGCTCCACCCTGGGGTCCTTCAAGAAATGCTCTGATGTGAGTGCCTTCCATGGGCTGCCGTTCTTCATGTTCATCTTGATATTAGAAAGACATTTTTTACAGTGAAAACAATCATTCACCAGAACAACCTCCCCAGGGATGTGTCAGAGTTGCCATTGCTGGAGGCTTTCAAGGTGTGATTGGGCAGAGTGCTAGATAACCTAATCTAGGAATCCAGCAGGCCACAGCTCCTGCCAGAAAACCTACTGAGTCTCCACGGGCTGCAGGGGAATCTCAGCTCTGGCACTGGAGCACCTCTTTCCCCTCCCTTTCCCCTGATCTCAGTGTCTGCAGGGCTGTTTCTCCTACGTATTGTCCTTCCTGTCTCCCACAGCTGCTGTGCACAGGTTTTTACCCTTTGTTAAATACACTGTCACAAAGGTGCCACCAGCATCACTGATGAGCTGAGCCTTGGTCTTAAGTGGGGCTGTTTTGGGGCAGTCTGGACGTGGCTCTGACTGACATGGGGCCAGCTCCTTCTCACATCTCACAGAAGCCACCGATGCAGCCCCTCCAGTACCCAAACCTTGCCCTGCAAACCCAAAATAAGGTTACTCTTTGGTAACCTGTACCAACCTGTACCGCTACTGAATCTCAGCTGTTTCCCTTCTCTGTAGGGTGGAGGAGGGGGCTTTTGTGGTTTTCCACCCACATTTGGTCTCTCTCTCTCTCTCTCTGAATCCCAGCCTCAGCCAAGGTGGCGGAAACCCACTGAGCCCCAGACATGGCTGAGATTTCATCTCCGTGCCACCCACTCTTCTCCTTTTGGCAGTGACTTGCCCCTTTGTCTGGAGGGTGGGGGTGTGAGATGCAACCAGGCTTTGGGGGGAGCGGGGACAGACAGCCGCAGCAGCGAGGTTCACTGTGTGCCACCAGCTGTGACAGGAACAGTGGCAATCAGGCCTCGAGCAAGGGCTTCTCCATTGGTGGTGACTTTGGAGAAAGATGATGTCCCATCTCAGAGAGGAAGTCACCTGCATGAGACAGGAACTTCCCAGTGTGGGATACAAACTGTGGGATGGGACGGGATGGGATGGGACGGGATGGGACAGGACGGGACTGGCACTCTGCCACTTGTGAAAGCCCTTTTTTGAGACACAGCTCTCCTGCAAGAACCTGACGTATCACATCAGCACCTTCAAAACTCTCTCGTGTGTCAGATAGAAATGTCCTTTCTGGTCCCCAGCTACCAGAGAGGGGTTGTCCTGGGAATAAAAAGAATTAAGAAAACTCAGGTTGGGATTGTAAGGCTGTGGCATCTCAGTGCTTGGGGATCTGGGGCATTGAGCTGATGCTTCAGTTTGCACAAATTCTGGCTTGCATTTTGTCTCCCCAGCACTCCATAATGCAGAAACATCAGCTTGTTTTTAAACAGTTGGTTTATGTCACTGCAAATATCTACCAGAAATAGCATTCCCTGAAGGGGTAAATTGCAAAATGCACTTGAACTTGCTGCAGAGTTGCAAGGAGAAGCAGGGCTGTGGGTCTGAGATGACAAAACTGCAGGCTTGTCACGTTGTGAGAATGCCTGTTCTGCATCCACTCTCACCCTACGGAGGGCATCCATCTCTTGGAGCTGCTACAGCTGTGCAGTGAACAGGTACCTCTGGGACCAAGGGTCACAGCGTGCAGTGACGTGTTTGTATCACTTTCATCCAGGCATCTCAAAGCACTTTGCAAGCATTAATTAAACATCAGAATCCAGAAGGGATGAATAATATTAGCCAGTCAGTCTCTCTTCTGCATGTAATGTTCCTCATAAATATTTAACTGGTTTTTAAGTTCTTTGCAAGTCTGGTTCTCACCTCACTGGGACAGTTGCTGTACTGCACCTGTGGGGAAAGGGGGCTCATCCAGCATCACACACTGACCCTGCGGCACAGCAAGAACAGCCTGAGCACTACATACAGCTCTCCCCCCCACAAATCAGTGCCTGTCATGTTTCCCTGCTTTATCCCCTGCAGAGACACTTTGCGCTGTCTCTCTTTGCTCTAATCCCATCACCAGCAGTATTTCTTCAAGCTGGGGTTGGAGAGAAACAGATCCTCTCAGCAGAGAGAAGCTTCCAGGCTGTGCTGGGTGATGGTCACAGTCTGCAGAGACACTGAGTCTCTCCAAGGAAGTGAGATAAAGGGAGAAAAGGGTCTCAGGAATCAGATGTTGAGCAAGACCTTTTAACTGGCTTCACTGGAAAGCCAAGGTGCCTCCAGAGATCATCTCCTTAAAACCAAGTTCCCTGCCCAAAGGGGGCTGTGAGTGTGCTTCTGTAGTCTGATAGGTGAAAGATCCCCAGATATGTTGGAAAGTTAGTGATTGCTCAGTGGTGTTAGAGACAAGGAGGGACAAGTGTTTGACACAGCATAATTACAGAACAGATCTTGAGGCACTTGACTGTCAGAAGCTTCAAAGGCCAGCAGCGTTCTCTTTGCAACAGAATAGCTGGCACCTGGTGAGCTTCTCGAGGGGCATTTCTGAAGCTAGATGTGGGAGCTAGAAACAACAAGCTGGCTGCTGAGGGGGCCCAGTGGTTTGCCCCAGCACAGCTGTGTTCCTCAGAAATGGCTGGGGAGAGATACCTCTCTGCAGGCACTTGGAAGCCTGAATTGGGAACAAAGGGTTCTCTAAGCAGAAATCATCAAGGTTCATTTGCTGATTGCAGTGGAAAGTCAGGAACCCTCCAAGGGATCCCCTGTGTTTAGTCAGGAGGTGTGACTCCTGATGGAGGAAGGCTAGCCAGGTGTGCTGGGAAGTCAGTGCTGGAAGGGCACTGGACAGAGGAATCAAGAATCACTACCTGCAGAAGCGTGTCACCAGAAGTGACAGGGGCTAAAGCAAGCCTAACCAAAACCAATCCCATGTTAAGGATGTGTGAGAAATGCAACAGGCAGGAGAGATGTGGCTTGCAGAGTTTTTAGGGACCTGTGTGGGATGCCTATTGCTTGCTATCTCACTATTAATGACCTCAGCAAAAGCAAGGAGGAGAAGCTGGTGACAATAATGGCTTTGATGCACAGCTGGAGGTGTTTTATCAGCACAGCAGGTCTGGAATATCGCACTGTAAGCAGCTTGGGGCTCAGAGTGTTGCCTTTCCCTGGTCTTAAAATTAAAACCAAAACACAGTTTATGGGGAAAATGGATTTTTACCTTGGTATTTATTTCAGGATCCTTGGGTACAGCACTTCGTCCAGGTGGAATGCCCCGAAAATGCATGCACCACCACTCACACCAAAATACACACAATTATAGGCCTTGCAAAATTAACACATTTATCAAAGATTCTTTAATGAGAAGCTCAAGTGACCTTTTTGTTTTGAGGAACTTTTTTTTTGATGGGTTTATTTTAGTTTATAAAAATATGTTTTGGAGAGGACCTTGGTGTCTTGGACTTCCAGGATGTTTGGTCTCCTGGTTTACAGTGGGTCTTAGTCTAGTCATCCGACTTGGAAAGTTACAAGTATGTGGGCTAAAAGCACTAAGAATACATAAAACTATAAAAGCAAGAGGGGTATAAAAGAAAAAGCAAAGCAATCATTCTGGCATTAGAGCGGGACGCAACGCAGCGGCACACGCTTCCCCATCTGAAAGCGGAGGGAGAGCAGGGCCTGGGCGTGCCGGGTGTCAGCGGGAGCTGCGCCTCGGGAGCGCGCAGCGCGGCGGGGATGCGGGAGAATCCCGGCGCACACGGCACTAGATGGCGGCATTGGCTCGGGACAAGGAGCTGCGAGGGACAGCGGAGCAGCCCCCGGCCCCGCCGGGATGTCCCCGCAGAGCCCTGCCGGCCGCGAGAGTTCACGGAATCACAGAGAGGTTTGTGTTGGAAGGAACCTTAAAGGTCATCCAGTCCGACATCCTGCCCTGGGCAGGAACGCCTTCCCAGAGACCATGATCCAACCTGGCCTTGAGCGCTGCCAGGGATTGGGCATCCACAGCTTCTCTGGGCAACCTGTGCCAGTGCCTCACCATCCTCATAGTAAGGAGTTTCTTCCTGATATCTAATTCTGGATTTTGAAGGGCTAGGGAGTGCCTGAGCACAGGGTCCTAACTGAGCTCCTGACAGCCCCCAAGGCTTGCTAGGGAGTTTGCTAGTGTGTCTTTCCTGGTCCAAAACCTGTGTCATTTTCCATGCCAAAAGGGGGAACGCTGACCTGGTGACAAGAGAGAAGACACACAGTGCTTGTAAAAGAAGAGGACCATGAGAAACCTCTGTAAGAATGAGAATTACCAAATCCTTGCAAAATCTGCCCTTGTGTGTGATCTCCTGTGTTCCTGGGCACCAGGAGGGTCCTGTGTCCTTCCACCACGAGTCCCTGTGGGACCCATCCGTTCAGGTGGGAGTGACACCCTTTTCAGAGCACGCCACATGACCCCTCTTGGAGGGAGGCGCATTGAACTGGCAGTCAGTGGGACGGAAACCTAGGAGAGAAACTCTGGAGCGTGACGGAATTCACAACTACGAACAGACTGTCCCAGACGCTTTAGAACTTAGTGCGTGACACAGGATGCAGTACCCACAACAACAGCATTCCCGTAAGGAGCTTGGTTTGATGGTTTTGCCTTTAGAAGGCAAAATGAAAAACCCTACATATTTCGAGTTTATTCATCAAAGTGTTGAAGAAATACAAGCAGAGTACTAAGTCATGGGTTTTTTTTCAGGATTGGTGCTGATATTGTTCCCATATATGACAAGCAAGTATAAAACTCAGTGTGCCTTCATATCCTACATAATTTGAGATCTGGTTTTAACTTTTTATTGTTTTTAAAAGGCTGTGCAGAATGCACAAAGGCCACAATAGATGTGTTTTTCTTGTTGTTCCTTTGTCAGATTATGCTATTTGCTAGCACTTTGCCTCTTGCTGTAAATCACTCAGAAGTCTGGGGTGCAGAACATCTGGACCTAGTTATGATTTTTTCTAATGATGCTGATCTTTCTTACCGGAAAAAGATTAGTTTGGGATTAAAGATTGTCTTCCTATTCCTTTTGGAGGAGTCCTACGCAAAGGAATTTGCATGCATAACACTTTCTTTGCATTCCTTAAGCCTTCCTCTCTGCTAAAAGGGAATCCACTGGATTTCCTGTGTTTTTTAAAAGTTTTCATCCACTGTGCAATGAGTTTTTGTGGAAAGGTCTAGATAGCTGGGGAGCTACAGAGCTGGCTTCTGAGAGAAGCTCTCAGAAACTTCCCCCATGATGGATACAGGCAATGCCAGCTGGCTCCAAGATGAACCCATTACTGGCCAAGGCTGAGCCCATCAGTGATGGTGGTAGAGCCTCTGGGATAACACAGTTAAGAGGGATGAAAAAAAATTAACAACTGCAGCCAGAGAGATGAGTGAGGGTATGTGATAGGAACAACCCTGCTGACACCAAGGTCAGTGCAGAAGGAAGGACAGGAGGTGCTCCAGCCACCAGAGCAGAGATACCCTTGCAGCCCATGGTGCAGCCCACGGTGAGGCAGGATACCCTCCTGCAGCCCATGGAGGTCCATGGGGATCAGAGATCCACCTGCAGCCTGTGGAAGAGCCTCACATCAGAGCAGGTGGATGCCCAAAGGAGGCTGTGACCCTGTAGGAAGCCCACACTGGACCAGGGTCCTGGCTGGGACCTGTGGCCCTGTGGAGAGAGGAGCCCACACTGGAGCAGGTTTGCTGGTGGGATTGGTGACCCCATGGGGAACACCCACTGGAGCAGTTTGTGGAAGAACTGTGGATTGTGGGAAGGACTCATATTGGCGAAGTTGGAGAAGGGTGGTCTCCTGTGGGAAGGACCCCATGATGGAGCAGGGGAGGAGTATGAGGAGTCCTCACACTGAGGAGGAAGAAGGTAGAGAAAATTGGGAGTGTAATTAAGCCTTGGAAGAATGGAGGGTGAGATGGAGCTCTTTTAAGATTTTAGTTTATTTTCTCAATATCCTGCTTTGATTTGATTAATTGGTAATAAATTCAAATAATTTCCCCATGTCAAGTCTGTTTTGCTTGTGATGATGAGTGGGTGATGTCTCCCAATACTTATATGGACCAATGAGCCCCTTGTTATACTTTCTGTCCCCCATACAGTTAGAGAAAGGAGAGATAGAGCAGCTTTGGTGGTTTGACCCAGCCAGGGTCAACCACCACATTCTGGTATGTTGAAAATATTTATGTGAGTTTTGCACCTGTAGCTGTATCCTTATTAAAAAGCATCAGGTCTCTTTCCTTCATATGTCGTTTGCTTTATTTCCTGTTTCTATTTATTGACTCCACTTGAAACAGATTTCCAGATTTGTTTGCTTTATTATACAGACTCTTTGTCCTTCCACCTCAACTCTACTGGCTTGCCTTGTGCCATCTGGATTTGGAAATATTTTCATACTTCCTAGGAAGGAAAATCTAAACTGCAAAAATATTTCCAGGCTTTTGCTCACTGTAACTGCACCGTGTCAGGCATCTGCCTGTCATGACAGGCACAGTGAACAGCTGGGTACGAGCTCAGTGTTGTTGAACTTCTGTCAGAGGAGCAGACAAAACATTGAAGGGCTGGATGGAAGTAATGCAGAGAAAGGCTCTGTGTCTCCGTGTAAACCAGCACCGCTCCCCTGCCAGGCTGCCGCCTCCTCTTCCAGAGCAAAGGACCTGAGCAGAGCTGACCATGCATAGAGATGGGCCTGTGCAAACTGTCAGAGAGAAAGTCCCAAAATCTGGGGTTTGTACGGAGAGGTAATGAGTCAGGAGGGGATGGGGGAATAACAACAAAGGGGGTATGATAAAACATGGTAAAATAATGACCATCCAAGGTACAACAGATTTGGCAGTCCTTCTTTTCCCAGCCCTTGTGACAGGAGAAAAGAAAACAGATGGTGAAAGTTGAAAGCTTTCAATTCAAAACTGAGAGAGGAACCATTTTCACAGAGTGAATAAGCAGATCCTAGGACTGATTGCCAGAGGAAGTCAGAGAGTACAAGGAAACAGGGAGATTTAAAACAGACCAGGCACACATCTGAGCAATGAGAGCATCTAGGCTGGTAACAGGTAATGCTGAAAGTGTTACCCACAGGAGAAAAGAGCATCCCATTGTGTGTGAGAAGAGAGAGCAAACCACTGCCAGGCACTGGGAGTATATGATGTGGTCCTGATGAATATCGGATTGCCCCTCAGCCCCACAGGGGTTAACCAACCTTTTCTCTACCTCCAAAGCATCTGGCAGAGAGAGGTGATTGAGCTAGACAGATCACTCCAACCTGAAAAAAGATTGCAGCATTATCATTTGCCTAGGAAGTTGTTGGTACCACACTGGAGTGTTCTGCCTTTTGTTGGTTCTGCTCCAGGGTCTGCCTGAAATTGCATGGGATGGTTGAAGCAGACGAGTCTACCTCGCAGCTCTGCTGGACTTCTCTAGGATTCAGTGGGGAAAGAGATGTAATTTTCAGTAAAATACAGAGATAGCTGAGTAGCTCAAGAGCTATGGAGTCCAGACGTGCTCCCTGGAGTGGGTTAGGTGTGACTTTTGGGTGCTGCTGCACTACCTGCAGCCTAAAAATCCCAGAGTGCATTCACTACCTAAGTGCCTGAACCTTTTTGGGGAGGAAAGGTGAGAGCCACACGGTAAGAAGGTCTGTTCATGTACCTGCTGAGATAATGAAAAGCTGGCCTGGCTGTAGTGACCTTTTCTCAAGTCAAGAGGATCTTCCATCCTGAGCGTGGAGCAGCCACAGCCTGGGACCCATACGGGAGAAATCACACGTGTGACTCTCGTTACTAGTGTTTCTTCTTGGGGGGCATTCAATGGCTGTTCAAGAGCAGCACCACAGTCCTCCATGGCTGCTCAGAGGGGACATGAGAGCATTCTCTGACTACATGAAACCTAAGCACATTGAAAGTCTTTAGAGGTAGGGCCTGGCAGACTCATGCATACATTGCTAAGTACATCCTTAGCAGGAGGAGAGAGACAAAGAGCCATAACATCACTTGTAGATCTTACAGGAAAATGTGAGGACTAAAGGATTAAATGAATGGATGAACAAGACAGTTAGATGGGAGAAAAAAAAGAAAAGAAGGCTCTGAAATGCAGCAAAAAGGAGACTGAACCTGCGCTTCTTCCTTCTCTAGTGGCATTTAATTTCCCCTTCCCCACTGTGAAAATGTCAGAAACGAACAGGCAACTTCAATAAATCTGAACTGAAAGAGAAAGAGAAGGCAGCAAAAGCCTTAGAAATGGCTTCACACAGGCAGAGGTACACCCAGCTCTGTCAAATAGGCGAAATCCCCCACAAGCACACACGGGGGTCAGAGGGTCTTTTTTGTCACAGGGATTTATTTTAAGTTCTAAAATGAGTTTCTAATAAGTTAAAATGCTCCAAATGTGCAACAGGGCAGTGAGCAGGGCAGTGCAGGGAGAGGGAGAAGAGAAGAGAGTGAGCATGGGGAAGAAAACATTGTCAGGCTGCAGGGGGGATGGATTCCAGCCATCTCCTGCATCCAAGTGTTCCACCAGAGAGAGACCAAGAGAGTCCATGAAGGAGGGCCAAAGAGTGGGACAGAGATGTGGCACTGAAGCAGGAAGAAGCTGCTGGCTCAGATACTCCCAACAGCTCCAAAGCATCTCTGCTGCTGGCCACCTGACTGCAGTGGTGAGTCTGCCTTGCCCTGGCTGCAGCTTCCAGCCCCTCTGCAGGTACACAGCTCCCAAGGTCCCCTGCATTGCTCATGCCATCCCTAATCCCTCCTGAGAGGTCTGCATGGTGCCCATCTCTCTGCAGCGTGGCACACAGAGTTTCATCCTCCCATGCGGACTGGCCCCAGTGCCCCTGCTTCCATCAGCACTCCGTTTGCTGGATCTTCCCTTTCTGGTTTTCCTCCATTGACTTCCACGGCACATTGATTGCAAACATCCCTTCCAGTGCTGGGAAGGCAGGAGTCTGCGCCTGAAAGGGAAGCAAGAGGCTACATCAGACACGGGAGGGAGCCTGAATGGCAGGAGTCTGGGCTTCTCCCTGCCATGGAACACAGTCCTACTGCTTGCAACCATAAGGCTCCCATTCCCTCCCAGAGCCAGGGAAGAAGACTCTCTCTGATACAGGCAATTTCTTCTGGGGAATGCTGGCTCCACACGATCCTCCGTGCTGTCATGGGCATACAGAGTAACAAAGCAGCACATGCCTAAGGGAGGGCAAAGACTGATCTGGGCAATGGCCAGGCCACTGTCAGGTTTGATGGTATGCCAGATTTTACACCACCTTTTCAGAGAGAAGTAATAATGGCATTGTGCAAAATGAGATAAGAACAAATTAAAGACAGAACCACTTTCACAAGTGACTTTCTAGACAGTGAAAAAGAGGTAGATCTCAGGGCTCCTGATAGCAGTAAAATATAGGTGACACACAGAGTAAAAATAGGGTGACACAGAGTCAGTACTGCAAGAAGGATGAGATTATTTAGAGAATGGCTTGGTAGGTGTGATCTCAGCTAAGAGGAAGGGACTGGGGTCTTGCTGACAGATTTCTGCCAGGCTGAAGGGAAATGAAAAGCACGAGTCTTCAAAGACTAGCCATTATTGGCACAGAGAGTGTGAAAGCGCTAATGAGTGAGGCAGCTGAAAGTTGAGGAGCCTCATTTGGAAGAAAGAGGATGAGAATGTCACGCAAGACCCAGATATTTTAGGAGAACAGAGCACTAAACTGAGTGACAGATCAATGAAATGCAACAGTACTGATCGGACATTGATAGGATCGGGGAATTGGAACAGGAATTCCTAATGTGTGGGCAATGGCCCATCAGGTATGCATGATACACTGTGCAGAGCATCTGGTGTCCAAGCAGCACAGGAGCAGCAAATGTAATCTCAGAGAATGCCAGCAGAGAGAGGGAGAGAACCAGAGAAGAGCTGCTATCTCTGCTCAGGGCACCTCATCTGCACTCAGACGGAGGATGAGCCCAGCGGGGAGTCTGTGCAGAGGAGGGTGTGAATCACAGAATCACAGGGTGGTTGGGGTCGGAAGGACCTTTGGAGATGATCCAGCCCAACTCCCCTGCTAAAGCAGGGCCATCCAAAGCCAGTCGAGGAACACCCATGGATAGAGGACCTGTGCTGCAGCACAGGAGCCTGGCTTGCTCAGCACAGCAGGGCCATGGGGCACATGCCAATGCTTTGGGGTGGTGAATAATCCTGTGGGATGAGAGCTGTTTGAGCGAACAGCTGGACACTCAGACATCCTATTTCCTGCTAGCTGAGGCTTTACAGGTACACTGTCAAAGGGTTCCTTTCCAAGGTTTTGAGCCAGAAAGGTTAGTTCTGATCGCCTTGCCCTGGGCTTGCACAGTCTAGAGAGTCACACAAAAACCATAGACTTCTGCCTCGTATTATCCTTTACCATCAGTGCTGATTAAGGACGGATGACAAAGAACCTGTCACGAGCTGCTCTTGCAGTACCCACAGTGGTTTTTTAAAAATTTCCACCTTGGTTCTTTTGTGATGCTGCCTGCCTTCAGTCTCCAGCCACTGGGACTTGCTAAGACTTTTCATCAATTCTGTCACATCCCTTGTCTTCAGCTCAAGGCAGTTTCAAGGCTCCCAGCTCTTTCACCAGGGTAAGCTCTTCCAAACGTATCTCGCTCTGATCGCCCAGCCCCTTCCCCACTAGAATTGTCATCATGGGCCCTTTCCATGAGGTTAAGTAGGAGGCAGATGCATCACAGCTACTCCCAAAAGGTCTCCGTGTCTGCAAAAGGAAACCTTGAAGGATGATTTTGCCATGTTATTTGCAGAGCAATAATATGAAAACTGCAGAGAAGTGGTCTGACTCATTTGCAGAGTTTTTTCAGTGACATGCTGGGGATGGATTAGTCCTGGCCTGGTCTTGGGCATCATAAAGGCAAGGTGGAGTTTTCAGAGGACAAGATACTGGAGGAAGCTGAGCAAGTGAAAGGCACTAAGCTGCCAGAAGCTGAGAGGTGAGGTGTGAGGGCTGAGCCAGAAACAACAGCCCTGTATCAAGATCGGAGTCTGAGCACTGGCAAGCATTGATACAGAACAGGAGATGGTTACACTAAAGCATCCAGCTAAGGAATGAGAGAGAGAGAACATCTACAAAAGCCTGGAAATTAGCCCTCCTCTACTAGAGTGGCTTGATCTCAGGGGAATAAACATGAAGCTTTTCAAAGCTGGGCTGTCATTGTCTCTTAGGATGTTTTCTCCCTCCTCTGAGGTGTCTGACCTGCCCCCAGAGGAATGCCATGGTTAGTTAGACCTGCCAATGCCCCAGGTACAGCTTTCACTCTGTGTCCATGACACCCTCAGCAGGCTGCCGCAGCCCCACACCTCCTTTGGCCACCGTGTCCCCAGGACCTTTCACTGCTCTCTCTGGAGTACTCTGGGGAAGGTCAAGTAAGGGTGGGTGTACAGGAAAAATAACAGAAATGGGGTGATGGACACTTACCCTTTTTTGTAGGGCCAGAGCCACCACACAAACGGCAAGCAGGAGGAAGAGGGTGAGTGTGAGCCCAAAAGTAACCTGCCCACTGAAGATAGAGGGAGCGCTGGAAACCTGGGCACCTGGGAGGAGGAACCACAGTTAGGAAGGAAGGGATGGTTGATTTTACACTGAGGAAAGGCTGGGACAGCACAACAACAGGCAAAATGGGAAAGAGTGAGGGGAACTGGAAGGAGCAACATGCAGAACTGGTGAAAACTAGGAGAGGATGACAAGATGGGATCCAAGGGGAGAAGGACAGGGTGAGGTTGAGAGAGGAAAGGGCACCAGAGAAGTAGGGTGAGAAGAAGAGGTTGTTTGCAGACCCGTGGGGGACGGTACCGGTGATCTGGAGGTCATACTCCACTGCTCCCAGCCTGCCTTCCGGGCCATATACACTGCATTCCCAGGTGCCCATGTCCTTTTGTGACACTTGGGGTATTTCCAAGGTAGGTCCCATCTGGGAACTCTGGCCCTCCAAGCTACGGGGAGTAGCCACAGCCAGCCTGCTCTTAGTGGGGGCTGAATCAAGGTGCTTCCACTGGAAACGTTCATGTCCTTGGGAGTGCGTGAGGCTGCAGATGAGCAGCAAATGATTCCCCTCAGAAACCGGTCCTTGGATGCTCGGAGTCACTGTGGCAAAGGGAAAAAAGTAACCTCAGGAAAGGCTACATGCATGTCCACATCTCTTCCTCATACATGCTTCTTCTATTGCATCTCTTCTTTATTACTTCCTTTAATTTATTTTCTTTGTCTTTCTCAGTCTTGGGAGGAATAATCAAGTCATCTAGGAAAATTCCTGATTCCAGCAGCGTCCACTGCAGTGCAATGCCCTGAATAGAGATCTTGTTTCCAGCCCCAGGGTGGGAACCCATGACCAGGAGCTACCCATGCTCATTGCACTGACAGGTGGGGAGATTTATCTGCAGTGAGGGACCCCAGAGGGGCAAAGCACCTCCCAGTCTCTGCTCTCACCTGTAACCACAGCCAAGGTCACGTCCCTGCTGATTGTCCTGTGGCCCACGGAGACAGTGCAGCGGTACTGCCCTGCATCACCCGGCCCCACCACGGGGAGATGCAGGGGGAAGCTTCTGCTGCTCAGATTCTGGGAGATGTCCCGGTCTTGCAAATGTCCTCCTGCAAGGTGGCTCCAGTGGGCTGCCACCACATTCATCCCAAAGGCACTGGGAAGGTAGCTCAGACTGCACGGCAGGTCGGCTGCAGAGCCAGCTGCAGCATAGACCACAGGGTTGGCTGGGCCGTCGAAACCTGAGCCAGGGAAAGAAGACAATGTGGGGTGGTGCCTGGAAAGAGCTCCTCAGGGAGGTGACTGACCTGGGAAGAGAGGATGAGGTGGGAGCGGGGAAGCTGGGGCCACTGGGGTTAGTCAGTCACGTCAGGGGGGTCATCTTGGGGATGCTGGTGTATTGACACAGAGGTTGAGCTCACCTAGAATTTGCAGGTTGTATGTGGCAGAAATTATCTCCTTATCAGAGTACTGAAGCTGGCAGCGCCAGAAGCCCGCATCACTCATGGCTGCATGGAGGATGGAGAGAGCCCCAGACAAGGAGCAGAAGGTCCTGGAACTGGGGCCCAGGTGCTCGTTATGGAACCAGCACGTCTCCACAAGGCTGGCCCGGTGGCTGGAGTTGCAGCTCATCAAGAGCAGCTCATTTTCTATCACAGGGTTGGGTGGACTGAGGGTTACTGCAAAAAGAAGAAGGTGTTGGGTTGGGGGGTGAGCTAAGGTCACAGGGGAACTACCAAACCAGCTCTTTGTGCCTGCCTTGTCCTAACTTCATCGCTCAGGCAGCTGTCCCTTCAGAGCTGAGGGCAGACAGCAGGAAACTGCACTTTCCAGAGGGTGCAGTACTCCAACCTGCCCTGCCAAACACGGCATCCTCACCCTATCCCACCTTTACAACCTCCCTGGTCCTAAAATCACCATTCTCCAGGTTTTCCATCCTCTCCTACCTGTGATTACCCCCAGCTCCACGAGGCAGCCGTGGACCTCTGTGTTGTACGTCACCCATGCCTCGTACAGCCCGACGTCCTCGCTCCGGACGGGGTCGATCCGCAGGGAGAAATTGCCATTGCGTAAGGAGGAGTCCTGGAGTGCCACCCGGGGCTTCATGCGCAGCGCTGTCTTCTGCAGGCCCGAGTACCCCACTTCCAACACCACGTGTGATTCCTGGGGCACACTGCAAGCAGGACAAGTGAGCAGCTCACGCCAGAGGCAAACATGAGATCAAGGGAGGAGGGAATATGGAGGAAGGAGAAAAGGGGCCCAAAGGGCCTCCAACCCTCCCCAGTCCCCCCAGAAGGACTCATATCTCTTTTGGCCCTGGTGTACCTTCCCCCATGCCGCTTCCACAGCACAGATATCTTGTCAGGCAGCTGCTTTGAGCTCTCCCTCATCTTTCTGGGGCTCAGGTGGCAGGGTAGCACGGCCAAACTCCCCTCTCTGACCCACACTTTCTGCTCCCTGCTTCTCCCCTCCGATAATTCCGGTAGGACGTGGCCAGCTGTAACAAGATGCAGAGTTGAGCAAAGAGTGGGACTCAATATTATTCCCCTCTGGGGTGAGATTGCCATCTTTGCCAGGGTGGGTTAGAATATGGGGTGATATCTAGTCACCTTCTGTGGAGTTGGAAGGACACAAACTCTCCCTTCCAGCCTTTCCAGGGATCAACTAACACCCAGACTCAGCTTACTGAGCTAGTCCGCCCTCCCCAGTATGTTCAGCCCCTCTTACCAGTGAAAGCCAGCAGAGTGAAGGTGAGGAACAGCACCAGGGACACCGGTCTCATGGTGGCATCCAGGAGAGGGGCTGCCTCTCACTCAAGTCTGTGCTTGATGAGGTCCAAAGCTTGAAGAGATTAGCAAAAATGAGGCATGGGCAAAGCAGGTGTTAGAGTGGGTGGGTGAGCACGCAGGGGTCAGTGGGATGTGCTTGCTCTCATGCTCTCCCTCTCTCTGTCTGATCAAAGCATTTCCCTAAATGCCTTTGTATTGCAGGTGGGCAGCTAATTTCCTCATATCACTAAGAAGATGCGTCACGACCAAGAAACCAGTACGAGCCCGAGGCACGTGAGGGCAGAAGAGGGAGGGACAAGAGACACTGCTCTAAGCATCTTTTAGTGGAAATTCTTTGGGTTGCTGTTGTTTTTCTTAAAAGTTTCACTTCTATATAGCCAGTGGAAAAAGTGTAGAAGACACTTCCCAGCAAGTACCCTTCATGTTTTTCTTTCATCTCTTACCTTTTTTGGTTTGATCTTCCCGTCCCTTACATATTCTCTCTAATTCTTGCAGGGCTTTTGAGAACATGTTGGTCTTTTTTCTGCTGTTCTTTCTTTTGTTGTTTTTCTTCTTATTATAATTTTTTCCCCTTCTTCAGTCTTTCAAATGTGCTGATTTATTGGCTTTTTCTCATTGGTCAGTTCACAGTCAGCATGAGGAAAGGGTCTGTGCTAAGCTCCAACCAGGGCACATGTGACTCATCAATCTAGAATCCAGGGCTAGTATGGGACACAGCTGAGGTGGTCCAAGGAGAGAGAGAGGAGCATCCAGGAGAGAAAAAAATAAGCACTGAAATGAGGGTCTGCATGCTGTGGCACTCTGAGGGGCATGAGGAAGGAACCCTCCTGCTCCAGCAACTCTGGGGGAAACCCACTCAAGCTCATGTGCTGGGGGGGCTCATCCTAGCCCCCATGCAGCTGCTGACCTTTGCACAGGGCAATAGATTTCCATCCATGTGCCTCATCCTGGGGCCCCATTTTGTCTCAGAGAACCCCCACTGTTGTGTTCACAGTTTCCAGCAACCCACTGGCTCTGACTCTTTTGGACTTAATCAGCCCTTCATGATGGGTGTCAGACACCCAAGCCCCTCGGTGGCTCATCCACCAAGGGCTTGGGCTTTTTCTGAGGCTGAGAGAAGGGAGGTGACTCAGAGTGGCCGCTTCTTGACTGTGGAAGGATCTTTGCTCGCTCTCTAGTTTTGCTCAGCTGTGTGGTGAAGGTGGAGGATAAAAGAGAGCCAGTGCTATGCTTCGCTTCAGCAGACCTCTGATGTAGTGACAGCTCTCAGATCTTTCATCCCACATGGCCCTTCACCCTCATGAGTAGTGGGACTGGTGTACAGGTGCAACCTTGTGTGCCTCCATGCCTCTGAGGGCATGCTCTGAGTGCCCCTTCATGCCCTCTCGTGTGACACAGCCCGGGAGATTGCATGAGAGAGGAAGAGACAAGTGAAGATAGGGGAGAACTTGTGACAGTTGTCAGGAGGTGTTTTTTCCTACTGTTCAAGAAAAACAGTTTGTGGTGACCAGTTCAAGCAGAAAACATCAGCCTCTCTTTCCCTTGAATCAGCAGCGCAAGAATGGTGTGAGTGTGTGGGTGAAGAGAGAGAGAGAGAGGAGGGAGCTGGAACTGTGGTGGGGAGACATGTACAGCTCCACAGTCCAGCATCATCTGCTCCCCCTCTCCTGCCTTTTTTCAGGGGACACACCGAAAAAAATCTCTGCTCTCCCCCTCCATCTCAACCCTCCCTGCACTTGTAGCCTTGACACCCCGGCACTGTCCCCCTGTAGCCCCCCAAACCATCCTCAGTGGAATCTGCACTCTGGGAAATGCTTGTCTCTTGTGGGAACCGCCAAAGCAGAGGATGTGCTTCCATCCCGCTGCCGCTTCCCGAGAGGCGGTCCCAAGGGAGTGACGGACAGCCCAGGAAAACGACAGGCATTGCCCGGCACTGGGGGGGCATTTGGGGCCGAGGGCTTATTATGCTGAGTGAGCACGTTGTGAAATGAAGGTTTTGGAGGCGCCGTTTTACTCAGCACCAGGCTATCTTTAGCAAAGACACGGTGACGCTTCTCGAACGACCCACTTTAAATGCTGACTGCCTCGAATGGCATTTTCGTCATCTCCCAGAACAGGACCCCGGCGCGGCGATAACAGTGACCGGAGAATGATCAGCACGGGAACCTCTTCTCAGAAGCGCCTGTGCGGGTCCCCTGGGCAGAGTGGCTGACGGGCACGCGTGGGACTCTGGCAGAGCCGTGGGGAACGACAGGCAGGCGACACCGGGAGTGGCCAGGGGCCGGGAGCCAGGAGCCCAGCTCGCTAAATGCTCCTTTGTTCGTGGCAGACATTAGTACCTTCAGCCGGGTTCCAGGCTTCCCCACAGCAGTCACCTCGTGCAGAACCTTAATACATCACTTTTCTCGTCTCTCTTGGCATGTCTTACTGGTGCAAACCACCCGTACCAAGAAAAATAGGAATAGAAAACACCGTTCTGCAGTATCATTGAGTTAGTGTCACCGAAGGAATTTTCCGTTGCGTTTCCAGATTTCTGTGGTACCATGTTTTTCTCTGAGAGATTCCACTTTCATGTTTTGGCTCTTGCAGCATCAAGTATGAAACTGGTCACAACCTTCTGCTTTATGCTGACTTTCTGAGGTGCTCCAGAATTTATTTGCAGACTTTAGCTGATCTAAACCACACCATGACTTATAGCCTGGGTTATCAGCTGGTCTGGGTGTTCCTGAGATAGAGTTCTTGACAGAAGGACCTCGTGTAAAATGTCCTGTTTGCTGTTTGCCCAGCACAAAAGCAAATACAGCAGGCAAAAACAAGTTACTTACTAATAAGAGATTACTAATAACTTCATGGCAAGGGACTGTAAACAAAAAGCAGCCACACCTGGGGAAACAGAAGGGAAAGTCTGGCAAGGATGTGGTGTGAGCAAGAGCTGCTGGGCAGGTTGGTACTCAACAGGCACCTGCACAGGCAGCAGAGTTTCCAGGGATCGCACTGAGATTAACTGCAAGACTTCTGGCACTGACTGGGAAGCTTAGGGAGCTAAAAGAGATCTAAGGTCAGCTGCAGAGGGGAAGAAGCGGGGCTGCCCTTCTCTGGGCACTTGAGACAGTTGTAGTGGTTCCCAAGCCAACACTGTGTTGCTGCAGCAGGGCCAGGCAGCAGAACCCTGAAGCAGAAAGAGCCAGTGCCCACATCTTGGAAGGCTCCATGTGAAATGCTTAGTGGGGAAATGCATCGAAATAGCACCCCCAGGGTAGAGGGATGCAAGCCACTCTATCCACACAGAGGGCCATGATGGCTTCTACCAGGGCACCAACCTGAGATGCTTTTTATGTATGAAATTAAGTTCAGCGTGAGTACAAACTTCCTTTTTTGAGGAAGTGGCTGCCCCATAGTCCTTTCTGTCCCTTCGTGATGCCTAGAAGCAGCAAATTATCCCCCCAGGGGCAGAGTATACCACATGTCAGAGGGACCCATTCACCTGAGGTGACAGGTCCCAAAAAGGAGTGAGCAGAAGAGGACTGGAAGAGAGAAAGTCCACATCTCTGAGCAGATCTGGGTGAAAGCAAAATTTGCCCCTGCAGAAGTTCTTGGAGCAGGAAGAGTGACTAGAATGATCCTCCCAGCCTGACTGGGAGGGTTTTCTTAAAAGGCCCTTCTTAGAGGGTTTGCTGGATGGGCAGTGCCTGAGTCACCACAGGTCTCTGATATGGTGCTGAGGAGAGTCTAGCAGTGGCCAGCTCCCCATAATCCCATAGGAACACCTATAGGAAAGCACAGCTTTATGGGGTTTTTGGACAAATCTGCAGCCTCTTTCTTTACAGTGCTAAAAGGTGAGCACCCTTTGTATGACAATCCTCAGCAGACAGCTGAATATCCCAGAGAAACCTGAATTAGAAAGTCAGGAACAGCACTAGGGGGTGCTGATTGAAGCTGTGGGATGCATTTCTGCTAAAAAAACCCTGGTGACTTAATTAGTGAAGAGAATCTGCAGCATTCACGGGCTTATTTGGCAGCTGGCAACTTGTATCTGGCCAGCATTCGCTGTGGTGAAGTGTGTAACTATTCACTTTCAAAAGATCCTTCCTGCTTCAGGAGGAAGGGATGGGATGCTGCAGGATCTCCTCTGGTTGTCCACAACTACCTGTGGAGATGGTGATGGCTATCAGCACCTTAGCCAGTATCTAGTTAAGTGATGTCTTTGATGCCACAGCCCCTGTGTTTTGCAACACGGAGGGTGAGGTGGATTAACTACAAAAATCCATGCAGCAGGCTAGGTTACACTTTGACTCACCTCTCATTGCAGCATTCATGATTTTAATCCAATGGAAAAATATGTAATAGCCTCCCAAATATCCCAGGGCTGCAGTGGGTTTTCTCAAGAGCAAAGAGGTACCCAGGAGCTCAACACATGGTGGCAAGGTGGTGTCAGGACAGGCTGGGAGGCTGATGCTGGTCATGTAGTGAAACCAGGGCACCCGGATTCCCCCAATAGACTGCAAAAAAGCCCCTTCTTAGGTGTGGCTTCTTTGGTTTTCAGCCTCTTCACAGTTTTGCAGGGACTCTACGACTGCTTTTCCTGGAAATGTTTTGGTCTGTGCGACCTCCAGAATAGATGTGGATTGTGTCTACTGGTCTTAAGACCCAGCAGTAGATCTGGGGGAACACTGATATTTCTCCTGGTGTCAAGAGAGAAAGTTTGATCCACATATTCCAGGCTCATATCCCCATTGCTGCTGTTTCTCTCAACTGACAATGCAGAATCCTCTCAGAGAAAAATCACCACAAATGGATGTGCTTTCTGCTCCTGGGGCTCAAATCCTTTCTGTGTCCTACTCTGGGCAGTACCATAGGTCTGTCCAACACAGAAGAGGCACCTTGGTCTCGTCACAGATGCTGGGGGACAAGTGCTGCTCAGAGCACGGAGAGATCTGGCTCTAGGCTTAGTTGCATGTGTCCTCAGGAGCTGTGAAAAGTAGATCTGATCCATGTGCTGTGTTTTCATGGCGCATCATGGCAGGAGAACAGGAGCCTGTGCCCCGTGGTGGATCTCTGGAAGCAGGCAAACACTAAATAGAGAATGTGTTGTTTCTTTCTTAGTGGGAAAGCTAGATATGAAAAAGTAGACAGGAACTCAAGGAGCATGTGATGCTCTGAGAAATCATTTGCAGAAGAGTACAGTCACAGGGAAGGTTGTTGTGGGTGATGGCACAGCAAGGAAGAGCACAGCAGTGCTCCAGAATAGTCCTGAAGAGAATAAAGTCTCTGATTTGGTGATCCCCAGCCACTTTACTTTGAACAAAAAAATTGCTAGGGAAGGAGATGGTGCATTTTTAAACCAAGAGGGCTCATTGTAAATCAAAATGGATTTATTCCTTTATAGTTTAGTTTTCAGCTGGATCAGTTCTCTGCCGCTCATCAGTGTTGACAAAAGAGAGGCAGCAGGAGAGATGAAAGGGAGGATGGGATTGCCCCTCTCTGCAACACTATGCATTTGTGCTGGGCTAACAGGATTGTGTGCCAGACTGCAATTCAGAGGGTGCTGGCAGCTGAGCTGTTTTTTCAATTTCCTCTCCACTTGGCACCTCATGGCAGGTAGCACCCTGCAAGATATCTTTTACTATCTATCTTACACCCTTCTGTACGATATCTTCTACTGCCCCACTAAGGAAAAAACCCACAAAACCAAATAACCCCCCTTGTTTCTTAATCACGGCATCACAGGAAGATTCAGGTGGGAAGGGACCTCTGGGTCTCTGCTCCACCCCTCTGCTCCAAGCAGGGTGACTCTCAGACTAGGCTGGGTTGCTCAGGGCCTGGCCCAGGCAAATCCTGTATACCTCCAATTATGGATAATCACTGCTTGCTGTGCTCTTGCCCTTAGTGCTGCAGGGAGAGCCCTCGCTGGCTCTGGATCGTTCTCACCATGCTGGAAGATGACTGGCACATACAACAGGCTTTCTTGGTGTAAGGGCTGACATTTATTCACCCTTAAAGGAGGCTGGGAGCAAAGAGATGGAACTATAAATGGACTTTAAAATTTCCAAGAAGGGGTGGGGTCTCCTGTGCCGTGATGAGGGCCAGGAGAGATCTGGGTTCCCAAGATGGAGAGCCAACTAAATATTAGGAAGTTCTGCCAGGAGCTGGTCACTGGGGTGCAATTGAGGCCACATGGAGTAAACATGGGTTTAAGCTTGATTTTTTTTTAATTTTTTTTTTTGGGTGCGATTTGTCATTTTTCCTGGTTCTAAGAAGTTTCTGTTTCCGGACATCAGATCCCTTTCTCCAGGAGGAGTACACACTGAGCAGCATTCTCTGTACTGTAACAGGCTTCTCTGCCAGGTTTTCCTCTGAAAGCCACAAAAGACCAAAGGACTCTCTTTAAGCTGCACAGCATGTGAGAGAGCAGAAGATAAAGCAGCTAATGCTTTCGTGTCCTGTGTAAATACTTCAGACCCTTTGCTGATGAGATGAAAGTGTCCTAGAAATTCAGACTATGTGTGCTTCCAGTGCAGGGCTGCCACACGATTTGTTCAGCATCCAAATGCCCATGGATGTCTCATACTGCCAAAACATGGTTAGGAGGGCTTCAGAGCTCTGCAGGTGTGACTGTCTCTCCTGGCATGCTGCTTATATTTGGCAAGGTTAATGGGAAGCCACTGCCTCCTAAGACCCCTGGTAAAGTCATACTTAAAATTCAAACATAAGGTTCTATGTTGAGGAACAAAGTATATGGATCACACTTCCAGAACAGAATACAGTATCCTGGGAAGACAAGACTCCAGGGAGGGAGATGGATGATAACATGCTGTATAAAATGGGATCTCAAAGAGTGAACAGATTGTGTTACCTCTGTTTACAGCACAAGTTACTGGAATGTGTCCATATTTCAAAAAAGGATGTGGAAAAATGTAAAAGGATTTAGAAGAGTGGTACAAAAAAACCCATCTGACTTGGGAGCCTGGGGATCTTGCTTTGAAATGAATGAACTTGAGGTGTTTGATTTCTTCTACTTAATCTGAAGAAAACAGTGGTGAGCTCAGGCAGCAATTTTACTGCAAACAAAAGGAAATTCATTTTCTGTGTCACAAAGACGGTATAATTCTTGTTAGAGGATGATGTGGAGGCCAGGAGTATAAGTGAGTTCAAATACAGATCGAGCTATTTGTTGAGGATCAGTTCCTCTCTGGCTTCTAAATGTGCTGACCTGGCATGACTGGCAGCTTAGGATGTCCTTGACTCTTGCACAATCCTTCTTTGATATTTTTTTTCCCATGGGAAGAAGATGTGAGATAGAGGCAGACTCTCCATTCCAGCACAAGAACACAAAGATGACCAGAGGCTCGAAATTAAACCCCAAAATCTGTCTGGCAAGGAGGTCCCTGTTTTGGGAAGAACTCTTGTTGTGGCCTTTTCACCACCTGCACTGTTAACATGAAAAATGGTGGCATCCTCTAGCTGATCCCTAGGATATGTGACTCTGCAGGATTGAGGAAACCAAGCCAGATGATCACCATCATAAGAATAAAACAGCATATATTCATATTTCTCTAGGCTTTTCCCTTACTCACAGCCCTGACCGGAGGGCCTCCCTAAGAGTTCGTGTGTGCCCTTTTCAAGACTTAGAGGTAAAAGCCAGCTTGTCTTGCTCTGCAAGAAAATTCCAGTGGAGGGAAACAGTGGATGAGCTGAGGCACATAAGCCACAGGGAAAAGGAAGGAAGGAAAAAGCTCCTGGACTCAGATGAAGTGAGGTGGTGGTGACATGTGGGTGTGGGGACTTTCCCTTGAGTTTTGCAGGGACTGCCTGTTCTTTCCCTAGCTACAGGTGCTCAGAGGGCTCATTTGTTCCAGCCCTGAAGGAGATACAGGGGTTTCTATGTTTTCATGATTTTTTTTTTCAATTATGATAATTTTCTTCTGTGTGTTGCTTATTAAGTCAAAATAAAAGTCACTCTGAAGGGCTGGTAACCTCGAGGGCTCTGTGCCTGAGGGGCTCCGTGCCCCCTGCTTGAACTGTAAGACCAGATCAGCTTGCACAGAGGAGGAAATATGGGCAAAGTGGTCCAGTTATGAGCCAAGGTAAAGTTCAGAAGCCTTAATAATGGAAAAGGAGGCTACAGTCATACTGGCACAAGAGTAGTTATTCAAAAGGGAAAAAAATTAAACCAAACCAAGAGTAACAGCATTTCCTTGTCTGTGAAAAACAAATGTTTGGGGTCAATATAAAAACCAGAAATTCTCAAAGTAAAGTGGCATACTCATTCAAGGGTCAGAAGATGACCTGGAAATCTTCCCAGGTTCTTGAGGGTGGGATTCCACCTCACAGCTGTTCTCATGAGGAAACTGATCCAAGAGACACTCTTCCAAGCTTGCCTTCCTGTCTCAATGCCACAGGGAACGACAGTCCCTGGCTACATACTCACTGTCTCTGGCACAATTTCTGATAATATGGTCCTTCATGGGGTTCCAAGAGAAACCAATGTAAAATTTTGGTTTTAAAAATAGGGAATAACTAAAATTATTTCCATGGCAGGTTCCTACAGATAGCTCCCTGAGCACGACTGAATGGATGAGAAACTGTGCTAAGGGTAGAAAGGACAGAAAACTTTTAAAATGCTGTTGCTGACATAGAAGCTGTAGGCAGTGAGAAAAACAGGCCCCTACTTCCTTAGGGTGGGACAGTCAAACTGGCTCTACCCAGGGATCCAATCAGGGAAGGAACACTACTGGGAAAGGGTCCAAAACGCATATGTGCCTTTCTAATGGAGGTCCCTTGGGCTGCCCTTGGGCTCTCTAGGTAAAGGACTGTGTCTTCTGGAACACAGAGACACCCGGGTGTGTTCAAATCAACCTGTGGGCATGCAGCCGAGACCAATCTGACCGTGACTGACCACACAGGGCCTTCTCAGTTCTCCGGGTTCACCGCCGGTGTGATCGGAGCCATTCCTGGCTGTCCCACGCTGGGAGGCAGCTCACAGGCAGAGACGCTCGGGTGAGGGCTGCTCACACTTTTCCAGGGGTGTATTTACAGACACGCCGGGTCTGGTGCCACCAGGGGGCCCTTGCTAGGCAGGAAAGCTGTGCTTAAGGGACTCCAGCCACCCCTGTCCCAGAGAGAAATCTGTCCCAGAGGATCCAGAAAAGCAATATGAGGTGCACCCTCCACGCTGAGAGGTACCAGTCTGAGCTATGTTTGGTTGTGCTGCCTGCTCTCCCAGGGTGCTGCTGCTTTTCAGCACAAGCAGAGGTCTTGAAAAAAGAGATTAGGGCTCAGCCTTTGTGCCCTGAGTCAAGGCCAGAAGATCACCAAGGTCACCCCAGAGTCCTCAGCGTTAAGAACACACACAGCACTAAGGTGTACAGCAGCTGGGACACCACAGGTGTCACCACAGTATCCCAATTCCATGGCACCTGTCTTCCTTTCTGTCTGCAGTCTGGAATCCCATCTGTAGGCTTTTTGCACTTGGAAGTAAAAGAAAAAGCAGCCCTGGGGGATACTGGGAACACCTATAGGGATCCTGCCACAGATGGGAGATTCAATCTGAAGTCAGGGTTTGATCTGAAAGCCCTTTAAAGCATAGAGAAACTGAGGCAGAACAGGATCCTCTCCCAAGGAGAAACTACAGTCAGCATGGCACGCCATTAGCAATGCTATGCCAGAATGCTGATTCCTACAGCTATGGAAAGAGATTCACAGACCCTGAAGCAGTCTGTATTTTCTTTAGTTATGAGCAAAACCTCCTGACTCATTTGAATTACAAGGCTGTCTTTTCCAAACATCCCCACTGAATCTTTTGTGAAATTTACCTTGTGAAGAAACATCAAATTCCCAGCTCAAGTCTGGGTCCATATTTACCATGCTGCTCTCCTGGAAGCTCAGGAGGTTTGTTGGAGCCATATTCGAGAACTTTAGCTCTTTTCAAGACTGGATCTGACACAGGGAAAAATTTGTAAGTACAAAGAAACTTCCCATAAGAAAACCAGCTTATAGCAACCAGCTATAAGTTTTCTGGTGGGATTTTAGGTGTGCTTATGGACAAGCCTATGGAGCGCTACCTGGAGTCATGCTGGGAAGTGCTGTTCAGCAAAGATATTTTTGTCAAGTATTTTGGATATGCAGCAACAGCTGCTGAAGGATGTTTCAGGCAAGGGGCTTTGAAAGTTGTCATTATAAATTATGCAGCCTAATAAATGCATCCTAAAATGATCCTTGAATTGTTGTAAGACATGGGGAAGTCTAAGCCATGACTCTCCCTGAGGAAGGTATTGGCAGACATGGGTAATAACAGGGCTCTGGAAACTGGCTATTTTTGCTGCCTCTTACACCCTTTACTGCTTGCAGGATCTTCTATCTTGGATGCAGGGAGCCCTGGTCTTCTTGGAGTTAGGGACAAGATCCATCATTGCAGGACATGCAGCCAAACACCCTGGGGACATGACACCACTGCTTTATTCTCAGTTTACTCCCATAACTCAGTTAAGGGACTAAACTGAGAATAAAGCATCTTGTACCCAGATAGGACATTGGAAAAGCTGACCTGGACTTTTTGAGATGAGATGTTTAAGACACGTGGTAGAGAATAGGAACAATAAATGTCATCTCAAAAACCCCTGGAGGTCTACAGAATGTGCAGCTCCTACAGCCCCCTGGTGACGAGCAGCATCAGTCAGATGTCACCCACAGCACACACGTGAGTCCTGTGCCCTTCTGCCCTCTTCCATGAGTGTTGTGCAGCAGGTCACCGAGCCCCCTGCCGTAGCCTGCCTGCACAGGGACACCTGACAAGGTGAACTTTGTCTGCTCTGATATCCCAGTTCTGTGAGGCTCAGCTGAGGAACTGCTGTTGTGCACAGATTCTTCCAGCTGGGACTTCCTGAACAGCCTGAGACAGGAAAGCATCTTCTTCTGTGCCTAATAGGAAATGCCTCCCACGAGAGCGAAGCTGTTCTTGGTGGCACCACGCTGGGCCCGCGAGCCATGTTGTGTGGCTGAGACCTGTGAGTACTTAGAGACCTTCGGTCTCTCCTCACCCCTGTGACTGTCCAGGCTTTGCTAAAACCATAAAAGCTCACCAGGAAATAGCACTGGGTTTGAGTGGCAAGGTTTTAGTCATGGAGGGGCTCCAGGGGTGGTTTCTGTGAGAAACTACATGTGATGGACTGACTGCAACTCCCTGCACTACTGGAGAGGAGGAGGTGCAGAAAATTGGGAGTGAGATTGAGCTCAGGAAGAAAGGACGTGTGAGAAGAAGGTGTTTTAAGATTTGGTTTTATTTTTTCATTATCTTGCTCTGATCTGATTAGTAATAAATTAAATTAAATTTTCCCCAAGTCAGGTCTGTTTTGCCTATGACAGTAATTGGTGAATCATCTCTCCTTTCCTTATCTTGAGCCATGAACCTTTCCTGACATGGGCCTTTCCTATATTTTCTGTCCCCTATCCTGTTGAGAAGGGGAGCATTAGAGTGCTTTAGGTGCATTTCTGGGGTCCAGCCGAGGTCAACTCACAAGAGAAAGAAACCCCAAATTCACCCACTGATGAGATGTCCTGTCCATCTGCAGTATGTCCTGAGTCTGAGCCCACACATGTAAACACAGACTCCTTCCCTGAGAAAACAGACTGGAGCAGCCATGAGCGTGTCTGTCTTTGACTCTGTGCTTGAAATAAGGGAGAGAGGTGGGAGGGAAAAGTACACGGGCTTCTTAAGGATCTGGGAAGGCAAGTTGTTTCAGTTTCCCATATGGCATATGGGAAGCAGCTGAGCAGTGTGTGTCCTAACCAGAGGGACTAAAGGAGCCCCTGATCCCAGGTGGTGTGGGGAAGGAGAAATAATTGGTCTTCACGGTTTTTTTAAAGCTAGTGCTACAACATGATTATGGACTTTCCTGAAACAAGAAGGGTTTTCCTCCCAGACCAGCAGTGGCTGGAGGGCTCACTTTTTCCAGGTCTGAAGGAGGGTTCACGACTCTGCCCATGCGATGGTTTTGATTATTCCAGTCTTGTATCATCTATTGGGTTAAAACTGGTGTGAAAGACAGAAGAAGCTGGGCAGAGGGGATCATTTGCCTAAGGGGAAATGAGAAAGTGACAGCTATAAGATACAAAGAGCATTCATTTCATTTCAGCACTTCAAAATACCTTCAGACTCAGATCAAATTTTCCATGGCAGGCCTCAGTTTCTTCACATATTGCAGAAATTGGTAGGCAGAAAAGGAGATCTCGAGATCCCTAGCCCATGCCTTGGTCACATCAGAGCTGATTCCAGAGCTACATCAGGTTGCTTAACCAGAAACATCAACTGGTTTTATTCACCGAACAAGATGAATAAAGCATTGTTGGTCACCTGCAGCAGCCAGAGCTGTCCCGGTAGGTTTGGCACCCCTTTCACAGCCACAGCCTTCAGGAGGTTTGCTCATCACCCTGGTGGGCCCAGGTGCCACCTGCCCCAGGATCCTTGCCAAGGAGTGAGGGGCCACTTGCTCATCCAAGCTAGGAGAGGGACCCAGCTAAGGCCTTGTGGTGGCTCTGCCTGCTCTCTGCACTTGTGTCAGCACTTCCTTTTCCAGACCACACAAAAGGGCTGTCGGAAACAGAAATTGTCAGTCTAGAGGGAAGACTAGCAAATCTGCAAGAGCACGACTGTGATACCTCCAAAATTCCCTCAAAGCAAGCAGACCTGGAGGAGGAGGAGAAAGGAGGAAATCTCGGGCACTGCCTGACTGGCAGGACCAGATCTGCTGTAAGCTTGCAGCAGGTTCCATCAGAAACGAGGAAGGGACAGATGAGGGAGTTCTGCCCCCAGCTGATGAGGTTAACAGATGGTCACAGGAATTAAATGAAATGAGCGGAGAATTAGCACAGAGCTGAGAAAGACAAATAAGGCCCTGGAATGGGATCATCACTTCTGAGGAGTCACTGATGAAGAAGGGCTTTGTTCTTACCTTGATGACACCAGCATGACACGACTGATCTCATTGTGGAAGAAGAATTAGGCTGAGAGACAAAAACACCTGCAGGTTCGGACGCAAACAAAGCACAGAGGCAGGCTTGAGATGAAGTGCAGTGCAAAGCCCTGCATTCTCAACTTTTTCTGGAAAGCTATGCAACTTCTTGCTGCACTCTGTCAGCCAAAATACCACTGGATACAGCATGGATATTTGCAGATCTACAAGAAAGGAAGAAACTGTGATTTTCTCTTGTGTTATCTGTAGCCCTCACCTCAAGTCAGAGATGATGTCCTGCAGGTCACCAACATGAAAAAAAACCCAAAGCAGGTACTTTTCTATTTCTGTATCTCTACCTGTACCTTCTAACTATCCACAGACAATGACAAAGGCATTCAGTAAGACTGCGTAAGATGGAGGAAATAGTAGAAACAGTGGAATCAAAGGGCCCACAGAGACATGGAGAAGCTGTCTGGCAGCCCTTTGTCACTTCCCTCTGTCCTGCAGTATTTCTCTCAGAGGAAAGGAAGGATGGCTGCTCACACTGCTAGTGCTGGCCTAAAAATCAGCTGCTGCCCCACTTCCTTCTGGATGACTGCCTGGATAGAGCCAGTGGTACTGGTATTGCATCCACATAGGAAGTAGAGATGGAGTTATGCCTCCATAACTTCTCATTGGCAAGCACATTCTTCACTACCCCCAGCCAGTGGTGGTGGGGAGGAAGTATGAAAACTGCAATCTGCCTCTGCAGAGATTGTATCATCCCCTGATAATTTGTCTTTAGTACTGAACAGTAAAAGCTGGCTGCCGAGCAGAAAGTTTGGGGAAGCCCTGAGGACTTACCCAAATCTGGAACAGAGGCTAGAATCTGTAATATTTTTAAATGGAGCAACGCTGGGAATACCAAATTACGACAGCGCAGCTACAAGGTGTGGGCAGGCTGGAGCAGCCCATTGATCCCAGCACCGCAGACAGGCGGGAGCAGGGAGGGGTGTTGCAAGTCACTCTTGGGGCAAGGTGCCCAAGCTGGCTGTGGCTCCAGCCACCAGGAGCTGCACCAGGAATGGGTGCTGGGGCGAGGTGCAGTGGGATGCCACCCGGGAGGCACCCATGGGCAGCGGGGGCTTGGCAGCAGCTCTGTCCCCCTGCGCGGAGCCCTGCAGCCCAGCACCAGCTTTTGGAGAAAATGACAGTGGATGCTTTGCCCCTCTGGAGACGAGTGCCTGCACTTCCAGTGTCTGATCCCATGCTGCAGCCGGACAAGCACAAAGCCGCTGACATGCACACAAAAGTTGGTATTATTTACAGCTCCCGGTGGCTCGTTGCACGATTGCCAAAGTACAAGTTGAAAAAGAAGAAACACAAACAGCAGCTTTAAAGGTCTGCACAGATAAAAAGACAAACGCTTGACAGCTCTCCCCAAGGCAGCTGGCGGGACAAAGAACTGAAGCTCTTGCCTCTTAAAACGCTCCCTGGTCGCTGTGACTGGTGCCGTGTGAGTCATGCCTGAAGCCAGCCAGGGCAGAGAGCCACGGGGCAGCGTATGGTGAGAGCAACACTGGGCTGCATCCAGCAACTACAGCTTGGTTTCCCTTTCCAAACCCCTTCTGCCCAGTGCTGAGGCCCAACAGCAGTTTCAAGAGCTTCAGGAAAGCCCTGGAGCTTTGTCCAGTGCTTGTGCCGTGCCCTACGCTGTAACCTGCAGCATGACCGAGGGAGCAGGACCAAAACGTGCTGCCCAAGGGGCCCTTCAAATAACCAACACATGCCCTTTGATCAGCCTCTGGCTCCCCTCTCCACCCACTGCTGGACAAGCCACCCCCCTCTTCCCACAAGCCAACTCTCACAAACCCCTGCAGATGTGAAGACACAGCCATCCACACCAGCAGTTTGAAATATTTTTAAACGCTTTTATTTACAGTGCTTGTTGAAAACAATATATATATTTATATCTATCATCCTCGTGATGTCTGTGCCATAGAAAACGCTGTGGCTATATTGCCTTTAATTTACAAAAAATGGTCACAAGAAAATCTGAAGGGAAAAAATGGAAATCAAAGTTTGGTCCCCAATTGTTTCTCTCTTGATTTGTTTTAAAAAAGCCTCCAAATTAAAAAAATACGCAGCTCAGATGAAATTCATATATAAAAGCAACCCTTATCTTCCGAAAAATTCATGAGGGCCAGCTTGCTGCCATGTAAACTTGGAAAAAAAAAAAAGCTTAAAATAAATTCTGTCTCCATGTATCACTTAATAGAACCATTATTTGCTTGTAATATTCTTTGTCTTTTCTCTCAGGGTTCAGCGGGAAAGCGGATGAGAAGAGGCCTAGGACTGGGGAATGCACCATGAGATCTGTGCCCGCAGCCTCCTGGCTCAGGGAGGAGCTCTGGCAGCAGGGCTGGGGAGCAGGAGCTCTCAAGAACCTCATACCAGTGACAAAACAGGGGGGCAGGTGAGAAGGGGATGGGAGGTGCTTTGCCACGTGAAGCGCCTGGTGAGGTTGTGTGCCCAGGAAACCATGAGATTCTTGAGGGAAGAGGAGCACTGGTAAGTGGGGCACAGTGAGGGGATGCAGGGGACTGGGATAATTTCAGCTGGGGAATGTCATGGACGGGTTAGGTCTTTGGGTGAGAAGGGAACTGCTGTCTTCCCCATTTGAGAGCATTTCTAATCTTTCCTCATCTGAGATTGTGTGAAGCCAGAGGCTAATGGGCAGTGCAAGCACAGGCTGGAATGGAGGAGGAGAGATGGACGGAACAAGGGAGATGGGAGGGGAGGACTCAAGCTGAAGAGCCATTTTCTGTCTTCTGTCTCTTTGGATCCACTTCATCCTGCATCAGCCATGGAGAGGAAAAAGAAGGAGTTACCATCAGTCACCACTACAAGGCACGTAATTTCTCCACAAAATTCTTAACTGCTGCTCTTTCCTCCATATGAAATCTCTGTTAAGCCCACCCTAAACCCAGTCCCCTCTAAAGCACCCTTGAGAGCCTGACGCAGCTGTTCTGTTGGTCGTAGTTGAGATGTGGACAGTTCCATTCAGAGGGACACCACACCCATGCTGTTACTTCCAGGAGCTATAAGAAGCCCAGGCTCACACCACTCCAGACAGACCCCAGGGTCCATCCTGACAACTCCATCTCCTGGCCTGAAGCCCAGAAGACACAGGTAGCTCAGAGGTCATTGCTAAGCACAACCTCAAGCACCTTGACTCTCTCTCACTTACTCAGCACCATGACTCCTGGTGGAAGGACCCCGATTACAAAGAGTGTACAATGATTTACTACCCCCTTGCCAAATCAGATTTGTTTACCCATCTGCTGCTGAAGCAATGAGACCCGAGGCCAATTTGAAATTCTCAGCAGCAGCATCTACATGAATTTGATCAGCACTCAGCAAGTCATCTCATTCCTTCTCCCCACCATTATACTCACTACTACTCACCTCTTCCTCCTCTGCAGATCGTTTCTCTGCGTGGCCATCCTGCTCTTGCCCATTCTCATCTCCTTCTAAGTACAAGCAAGAAAGGAAAATCACAGGTTAAACTGAAGCAGCATTAAAAGGAATGTAATCTCACAGTCAAGAGGGCTCAGAGAAGGAATTTCCCTCCACAATCCTCTATTGCTCTGAAGCCTCTTATTCCTTCAGTTTTCCCCACCTTCATCCTCATCACCACCTTCTTCTTCATCCACATCATCCGGATTCTCTTCATCATCCTCATCAGCACCGTTCTCCTCATCCTGAATGAAACAAATCAGTCAGAGCAGACACTGGTGCCAGGATGACATTTCCACGTGCTCTTTGTTACATGCACAACAATTTCCAGAGCTCCAGCCACTTCAAGTGTGCATTGAGGGCATTGTTACTCTGCCACCGTTATTCCCACCACCCCTGCTGAACAATCCTCCCAACCAGCCTTCCTTTACAAAGCCAATCCTTCCAGTCCATCCCCAACAACACGAAGCTCCTTCTTTCCCATAAGCCTACATCCTGATGAGCTGCTGCCATCCCTCCCAAGAACCAAAGCATCTCTGTGATTACAGGCTAATGACTTACCCGAGGCTCACGGTACATCTGCTTCCAGATCCCTTCCGACCTCCATCAATCTGTGCATTTCTTCCCTGTTCCTTCCCCCACCTCCAACACACACTCTTTATGCACCTCAGCACTCCAGTGGGTGCACACACATCTACCGTGCCACATTCCCCTACTTCTTCTTGGCCCCCTTCTTTGACCTTTTTTCTCCCTGATGGGCTGTGCTGACTAAGTCCTGCAAGGCTCATTCTCCACAATTATCCGAGAGCTCTCTCTCCCTCTACCTCTATGCTGGAGCTCCCTTGGCCCGCCCTCTTTCTTGATCTCCCCTATTCCCTACATATTCATTACCCACAGCGAGCACAAAACCCTCCCCCTACCTCACTAAATCCGTCCCTCCGAATGGCCTCACCTCTACTATCTCCTTCTTCTTTTCTTTGTGGACTGCTTTCTCTTCGAGTTTTTCCTTCTTTTCTTTCCTTTCCTATATGTGAAATGAGGTGGGAGGGGAGGAGGGGAAAACCAACAACATTCCGGCGGTCAGCGGCAATAAAAGACGGGGATGCCTAAACAAAGAAGGCTTGCAGGAGAGGCGGAATAGCGGGCGAGGAGACATATTAGGCGTTAAATCCGCCCGCCTGACAAAGGAAAACAGCAGCGAATGCGCGTCAGAGCTACTTTTAGCCCGCACACGCATGTGGAAACCAGAAGCGGCACGGAAGAGTTTTAAAGATTTATTTAAAAAGAAAAAAAAAAAAAAAAAGGCAACTTTGTCGGTAGGATCGAGGCGTTTCCGGACCTCTCTCTCTCTCTCTCCCCATTCCACCCGTCCCTCCTCCTTTCCCCGCCATCCGAGGGCCCGCGCTTTGTGTCCACACAACTTTCCTCCAGCTCCGCGGTGACACCGCTTCCCGCCCCCCCC
>VZTN01019905.1:303474-323466 GCA_013400515.1 Erpornis zantholeuca | reverse complement strand
ACCGGGCGGGCAGAGGCCGGCCGGGCCCCGGGAGCGCCGCTGCAGCGCAGCTGTCTGGGGACAAACACAAACATCCTCCGGAGGGGCAGCGCGGCGAATTACATGGATCGCGTCGGTCTCCTTTCTGCGATATTGGAGCGTGGTCTTGGAGGAAAGCGTAATAAAGTAGGCCAAAAGGCATCGCAGCTGTCTGAGAGGAAGAGAGGGCTGGAATAACTAATCTTTTTCTTTGCGCAAGGATTTTTTTTTTTTCTTATGCAAAGTAGGGTTGCAGTTGAGATAGATAAAATCTGCTGCTCTGTCCAGTGTTTGTTGCTGTTCTGCACAGGAAGTCATTAATGGAGCTGAAGAAGGCTGCTGAAGCAGTTGTCAAGTTGTGAAGAACAAAGTAAAGAGAAGACAACGAGTAGTTTTGAAACACGAGTATTGAAATCTAACAAAGGTCCCAGGAACTCTTCCTGGGATTCTTTTCACTGAACGTTTTTGTTTCCATCCTCAGTCCATAAATTGGATGCTATTGATAAATGTTGGCAGTGACACTAAGTTGGCAGCCCTCGCTGAAGTGGATAAGGAATAGACTGTAATACAGGAAGAATTTTGTTATATTCAACAAGACACTACTATAAATTTGGTGAAATTTATGCGTGTAGAAGAACAGTCCATTTTTTGCTTATGAAATCAGTGGTAAGCAAGAGTTTTATCAGCTGTGAGCAAATTAGCAGGAGAGGGGACCTTGATGTCCCAGTTACTCACAGAATGACAGTGTGTTCTCATTAACATGGCAGGTATGAGTCTAGCTTTTATTATGGGAAGCATTTCCAGTAGAGACAGAAAAGTATTGGTTTGTAGTAGGTACTTCTGTGATCTCAGGAATAGTCTATGCTGTAGAGGTTATTAATGCTCAAGAGGGATAATTGAAGACTATAAGATGTACAGGAAGAAAGCTTTGGTATTTGCCAGAAGTTTCTTATTGTGGCTGCTGTATTCTGTGACTGTTTATCCTTACCCTCCTTTTCCTCCTCTTGCTTCTCCAGGATGTGTGAATGCATGCTGCACTCAAAGTGGAGGCTGCAAAAGAAGGGAAAACGAGTTAGGGATCCCAGTTACTGTTCACTTTCTCCTTCAAATCTGGAGAAGCTGTATGTGGTCTCATCCTCTGGGGGCAGAGGGTTGTCAGGCCATTCAGTCCATTTGGAGGTTCCAGTCTTGCATTTCACTGTTTGTGTGCGTGTACCTGGAGGGGCGAGAGGACAATATATAGGATCTCCTTAAGTGTAGCCTTCACTTTGTAGCAGGAGGGTCTTCGTGCACCTCCCTGCAAAAGATGTCACAGCAGTGAGGTTCTGGAATGCCCTTGGCCATGCTTGGCTCCAGAGCAGTACTGAGGGCAGAACACCAACCTACTTCTGAGCAGACAGCAGTTAGTACCTGAGAGCCCTTCTGTGGAATAAAACCTTCTACCACAAGAAATGTGATGGGATCCAGAGGTCCTTTCCAGCCCCAGGGATCACCACAGGCAACACAGACTTCTTGGGATTCTGAATTTTCAGCTTGGGAAGGAATGTACAGTTGTGTAAGGAAAACTAAGAGTCAGGAGGAGTGGATGATACGGGGCTTTGTCCTCACCATAGTTCTCTCTACCTCTCCAAAAGGGATCCTTTTGCCATCCACCGGCAGCACATGAACCGCATGCTGTCTGGGAGTTTCGGGTTCGGGCCACTCCTTGGCATCACGGATGGGACCACACCTGGGGCTCGCCAGCCTGGCCGCAGGATGCAGGTAACAGCGGCTGAGTACAGGCTGGAATTTCTCAAACTGCCCTGTCAGTTTCTGTCTCCCACCATTCCTGGGTTGGGTACCCCCCTCGCCTCCACACAGGTGGTGGATGCAGAATTAATCTCTAAGGCAGGAATGTTCTGGTCCTTCACTTTATTCCACCTGTATTAATGCGTTGAGTGCAACTGTGTTGCAGGTTGGATGGGAGGAAGGGAATAAATATGTATTGTTTCTCGAGGATGTGAATTCATGTAACAGGGAGAAATTTAGGAGCATCACCTCTTGTCTGATTTGTTAGGGGTGCTGTGGCTTGAACTCCCAGGAATCCATGGGGCTCTGTCTTGGTCTGTTTGTAGAGCCTGGGTGTTCCCAGTTCTGTGTCTGAGAAGGATTAGTGTGTTCTGATGAGGATCTAGTGTTTGACTGTTGCAAAGTCATTCTCTGTTCTGTTTTTTTGTTCTCCTGGCAGGCAGGAGCTGTTTCACCCTTTGGGATGCTCGGCATGGTAAGTTTTCTGTTTTTTCTGGGTCAGATTAGAGGCATTCCAAGTAGTGGCTCCATACTGAGATTCATCAGCACTGTGTGCAACCAGTGCTAAAATGTAGCCATCTGTGAGCATGACCAGCTATCCTACCAGGTAGGGAGGATGGAAATGTCTGAGGAGACCAGGATGAGCTTTAGATTTATAGTAAATGGAATAGGGAAGAGAGTATTGAGCTGAAACTGGAAGCATCTGGTTTCTCTTGGACCTCTCATAGAGTTGCTTTATGGCTTGAGGTCTTTACCTTGTTTCCCCTCTAATGTTTTCATCCTGTCCGTGAGCTGTTTTTGAAGAGACAGTCTAACTCTGTTTATATGGGGAAGCTGTATTTGCACCTTGACCAGAGAAAAGCCATAAAGCTGTTATAGCACAGTATTTCATGGGAACTGGGACACTTAATATCTGGGAAGAGCAGGTAGTCCCTTAATAACCTCATATGTCTGAAAAGAAGCTGCAGATCTGGAGGTAATGGAGGAGCTGTGAGGATGCGAGGAAAGGACTTGGCCATCAGTAGGCAGGGGGGATGATTGCACCTCTTTTGCCAGTGGTGATGGCTGGAGAAGCCAGCAGAATACTTCAGGTAAACAGGGCTGGGATGAGAATGGCTGTGTGTACGTGAGGGCACCGTGCTCAGAGCATGCTGATCTCTGTCTTCCACTGAAATAATACACTGGAAATAGGTTATTCCAGATGCAGCAACTTTAGCTGTCTTGCTCTGCACAATTGCCTCAATGAAGGAAACTTCATGTCCCAGAATTTCTGTAGCTCAGAGGAGGATTAATAAGACTACAAACACACAGACTTCAAAGCATAATAACATTTCATGTGAGTACTGCTCTGTTGGAAACGAGAACAAGAGGCTACTCGAGGAAACAAAAAAAAAAGAAATCAGCAAGTTTGAACTGACATTGTAATTTTGTTTACATATTGCACAATTAACCTGTGGGACCTGCTGGCCCAGGGTGTTACTGCAACGTTCAGGTTTACAGGATGGAAAAGGCAGGTGTTTGTAGGGGAAAACAGGCAAATTTGTTGTTATTCTAGAAAGAAAACAATCAGTGGAAACTTACCTTAAGATCACTGTGGGTGCACATGCTGAGATTTCTTGTCTTAACTTCACTGAGTCCTCAGGCTCACAAACCCCAGTGCATCGGCAGTTGGATCCAAACTAAAAAGAACAGCCTTTGCCAGAACATTGGGCAATGCAACCTGAGAGAATGGAGAGAACAGCAACTCCAAATTCTGGGGATTTTTGTCCTGCACTACTGAAAAACCAGGAAAAAAATCAAAGTTCTTCCTAGGGAGCAGGTTCTTTAACAGATGGTTTGTTATTCTTTACTCATGTCTCTTCCCAGACTGACTACTCTTGTGTTCTCTTTTCCTTTTTATCAGGCAGGTGGCTTTATAGATATGTTTGGGATGATGAACGACATGATTGGAAACATGGTAAGAACCTTCCGTGAACCATTCTGTATTGAGGGGAGTGCTGAGAGCGCATCTGCCATCCCTCTAATGTCTCCCATCTTACTGTGCTGCTTGGGATGGACTGAGCCACACCTGCCAAGGTGGCAGAGGCTGTAAGCTTTGCTTCATCGCTGGGAGTCGCTGACAGAGCTTGTTCCTGAGTGCAGGGAGAGGAGAGGGGTGATGAAAGAAATGTGGGGGTGGACTTGTTTAGCAAGAAATAAGTATTAATTTAACAGGAAGATGTATTCTGCAGAAAAATGGACCCATGGGGATTATATTCTTCCTATTGTAGCTTCTTCCTACTTCATTGTATAGAGAGAATTAAATACCATCTCTTCTTCCCTCCCATCCCTTCTTTCTGCCATTCCCCATTCCTTCTTGCAGGAACACATGACAAGTGGTGCTAACTGCCAGACATTTACCTCCTCAACCGTCATCTCTTATTCCAACCTGGGGGATGGGCCCAAAGTCTATCAGGAGACCTCAGAGATGCGTTCAGCACCTGGTGGGGTAAGAAAGTGGCTGCTGGCTTTGCTGTGAGAGGGTGGGCTTCGTTTGGTGGCTTTGTGGGTGGCCACCCACAGCACTTCAACTTCGCAGTCAGCTGCAGTTCGAGGAGCACATTCTGCTCTTGTGACTCACTGAACCATGCCAAGGGCCTCGGGAGGTGACGGGAAGTGCTGGCAGTGGGGAATCCATTCTTCCTTCTTCATAATGTTGCGTCTGACATCCTGGGAGTGGTGGTGGTGCAAATTGGCTGAAATACTGGAGGCGGGAATCAGGATGTTTTAGAGGGCTGGGAGAAGGAATGAAAATGTTGATTCCCCATGGGAATCTGCCCCCAGATCCGTGAGACAAGACGAACCGTAAGGGACTCGGACAGCGGCTTAGAACAGATGTCGATTGGACACCACATCAGGGAGAGGGCCCACATCATGCAGCGGTCCCGGAACCATCGCACAGGTGACCAGGAGGAGAGGCAGGACTACATCAACATGGATGAAAGTGAGTAATGCCCACGTGCTCTTCCCAGCAAAGCCAGGTGCCGCTTCCCCACCTGCTCCTCGCCACCTGAGCTTGTTGTCTCCCTGTGCAGGCGACGCAGCCGCGTTTGACGACGAGTGGCGGCGAGAGACGTCCCGCTTCCGGCCGCAGCGGGGCCTGGATTACCGGCGTCACGAAGGCAGCGCTGGCCGGCGGGCCGAAGGGACTCGTCTCGCCATCCAGGGCCCTGAGGATTCTCCCTCCAGACAGTCCCGCCGGTATGACTGGTGAACTCGGAGCAGACCTTGTGGGGGGTGCAGCATGGCCACCCCCAAATCTACCTACGCGCTCTTGTAAGTCTCAACAAGCTCCTTCCTTGTCTTCTGCTGCGTGGTTGCCTCTTAGCCATAGGATTATTTTTTTCTTTGCACTAATCTTGCATTATTTTGAAGTTTCAGTTGTGAAGGGGTTTTCCCACTTTGAGTGAGCAGGGGGAGGTGTGAATTTTGAGAAGATGCTCTGCTGAATGGGAAGATGGAAGCTGTTTAAGTTAGCTTTGTCATGAACAAAAGACTTGTGGTGTCAGCCTTAACTGATGGCTGAAATAGTATGACATGATGTAGGACTGCAATCCGTGGAGTGTTTATGTTGTCATTGCATAGAACTTAGAAACCATTTGCTGTCCATCCAGTTTGAAATACAACTAAGTATTGGTGTCTGCTCTCCTGTGCTTTGAATAGGGCTCGCTAGGATGTGATCTAGTGCTTGAAAAGGGACATTTTCCTCTTTTTTTGATGTCTAGACATCAGTTTTAAACATGTCTTTATCTGTCTTCGGTCCCGCTTTCTAGGCACCACTTACTCTTTTTACATCTTCTGTTTCCTTTCCTCCCAGGTACAGACAGTGAAACTCTGAAGCCCCTTCAAAGCACCACTTGGACCCTCCTCAAATTTAGTATTAACCTCCCTCCCACTTAAGAATTGAAACAAAGCAACTAATCTTCTGCATTGCTCTTTTTCACCCCATTTGGGTGCTGCAGTGGGGCATGGAGAATCTCACTGATGTGCAAGGAACACATTAATTGCCCATTCCCTCTCTGCTGTCCCTTGGCTCTGTTCTTTCTGCCAGTAGTGGTGGGCATGAGGAGCTGCCACCTTGCCTCTTCCATCCTTTCCACTCTTTCTGTGCTGGGTTGGGCTGGTTCTGAAGTTTGTGTTTAGTCCCCTGTGAAAGGAATATGAGGGAATTCTGCTAGAACCCACTTTCAGTCCCCTCACCGGGACAGAGGCTTCGATTCCCCTGCTGCTCCTTGGTGCACCTGTGGAGAAGCAGAAGGATGTGTGCATTGGAGAAGGGAGGAGCAGAACAAAAGCTGGATCAGCCTGTGGGCCCCCCAACCCCTCTTCAATCAGCTCCCCCACTTTTTTAATTTGTGAAACTTGTAACTAGATGTTTACTGAATAAAGAAACAAACTGTAAAGAATGGGTGGATCAGTATTTGCCTTCAGCTGACCTAATTGTGCCTGCTGTGGAAGTAACCTCTTTCACATCCTTGGGAAATTGCTGAGGAGAAACTTGGTGTTAAATTCTAAGGCTTTGTTTTGTTACAGAAAATAGCCTAATAGCCTTCCCATGCAGTCACACAGTGAGATGATGCTCAAAATGGAAATGGTGAAAGAAGACCCAAGAAATCACCATTTGCAAAAAATGCCTTCTAATTGCTGTAGTTTTGCTGTGCCCTCAAGGGAAATTGGTTGGTCTTTCTTGCTGCCTGGTCAGCTGTACAGCCCTGAATTGGGCCTCTGGGGTTCCTGCACAGACAGGGAATACTTCCACTCTTTTCTTATTATATCACTGCAACCGAGGCTGACATTACGATTGACCTTTCCTTAACGTCTTCAGTATTGGAAGAAACTTGAGTGGTGTTAGGAATACAGAACCAGGGAAGATCTCCTGGGTTCTTGGCCAGTTTCCTGCTCTGGCATACACCCTTAAACAAATCTTTTCATCAGTTTATTTGGAACAGAAGACAGGAAATCAATTAATGACTTACACTTGGAAGGGGTGCACTGAGATCTCACTGTGTATCTCTCTGTTGTACTTGTGGGCACTGACAGAGAGACACACCTTGCTGGGGACTGACTGTCCTGCCCTGAAAAAAAGATGCAGCATCCACCCTCTGGAAGCTCAGGGCAGAGTTTGCATGTGTTCCACCCTTCAAGGAAGTGCAGAACAGAGCCTTGGCTGGTGGCAAGCTCTGTCCCCACTTCCCTGTGCTGTTTCGTCCCATGGCAAACCCCAGTAGGAGTCATAGCATAGTTTGGTTTGGAAGTGACTTCAAAGGCAGCAGCCTGCTGTCCCTGGCAGTGGAGTGACTTTCAGGAGGTATCTTAGTCAAGTCAGGCCCTGAAGAGAGCAAAGCTGGAGGAGCTACACAGAAAAAAGCAGGGCTTGGGACAGATTTCATGGAAGTCATCTTGGGGTTGCCAGCCTGTGAAATAAGGGACTGCAACAACAGCAGCCCTCATCTCTGGCAGCCTTGACCCAGTACAAGATGTGGCACCTGGTGTTTCGATCCAGCTAAGAACCAGCTGATCTCAGGTGCTCACAGCATGGAGATGGTGGCAGTAACCAGCTGCTGGGCCCTGGCCAGGTTTTGAGGGGATGTCTGAGATAGAGAACAGGAAGGTGGCCGTGGTGGTGGGGATTAACATTGACCTTTGATTGTGAAGATCCATTCCTCTTTGGGCATGGATTTCCTAATCTTGATCTAATCCCAAATCCTTTTATCTGTATTCAGCCTCTGCTCCCTGTTGGGTGCTGTCCTGCTTATGGATTTAGGTAGGACCCTTGCGTGCTCTTCCACTCTGCAGTGGGAGGGTGATTTACCTGGCTGCCTGAGCCTTTCTAATGACTGCTGTACAGTCATTTCCAAGGTCTCAGCCTTCTCCAGTGGCAGCAAGGCTCTGGTGGTCTAGGAATATGGAAGAGAGGTTCAGTGAGAGCAGAACTTTGTGTTAAGATAGGAGCCCAGGAGTGAGTTTTAGAGATCCCAAACTAGGAAGGAGGGGAAGTATATTGAGAGGTGACATGCTTCAGGAACTTCTGACTTCAGAAAGCAGGAGGGTTTTTTCCGAAGAAGGGAACACACCTACCTGGGGTTAACTTTTTCCTATTAGTTAGAGTTTCAAGTGAAATGTTTTGCACTTAAAAGCAGTCCACCTCCTGTATCAGGGCATGGGAAAGGCTGGGATGAGACTCTTCCATTTCTGAAATGTCTGTGACAGCTGTGCCAGCAAGATGGAGAAAGAGAAGGTTGGATGTTCCCAACATGAAAATCAGACTGTTTATTTCAGATGTGCAGGGCATGGTTCCAAGTCATCTTTATCCATCCAAGGGAGACAAAATCCCTTCTTGTTCCCTCTCCCATAGCTGTCACCTTCAAACTGGACTAATTGAAGCACCAAATCAGTGCAGTAGAGGTACTACTGGATCTTCCTCAGGAGCAAGTAGGGCACCTGAAATGAGAGAGAGGGGCCTGACGCTTTAGAGACAGACAGAGTGGGAGGTGGGTAGAATGAGGTGGAGAGAGGCTGGAAACACTGGTAGGAAGATAGATAGCATAACATTGGATGAGAATGCACCAGAATAAAACAGAAACTTAGGTGGTTTTGTTTGTTGTACATTCAGTTTTCCATAATTGAAAATATATAATGAAAATAAAACCCATTAGGGCTAGTGGGAACTTTGTCCTTAAATGTCTTTGTGGGTAGCCCTGAAGATCTGTGCATCTTTCACTATGCTTTTTGAAGCATTGTAAAATACTGGGGGAGTTGTAGAATACTGGGGAGAAAGAAGTCTGGGAAGGTTAACCTGGTGTCAGTATTTGTAAATAAAAAATTAGAAGATATCCACACCTATAAACCAGGTAATTGTCATTAAATCAAGGTAAGAGATGCAAACTGCATTAAATTTAAAAATAAAAATGTGTGTCTCGGTGTTTATAATATGTGATCTCACTTCTCAAAATTGTTTATGTCCAATAACTGTGATAATTTCTAATTAAATTATGGGTTGGGTTAATGAAGGCACTACAGCAACCCAGAGTCAGAGGTTACACTGGCACAAGGCATTTTATCTGGCCACACAAGACTATGTTCTGATGTAAAATAAATTAGTGATTATTAAAACAACAAAAGGGCCAATATTATAAATTTTAGTTCACTGACAGATTTCAAGTAATGAGGGGGAAAAGAGACTGTAGAATATGAAATTATTTCCAGTAGGATGTTGTTCTGAAACTAATGCTCATTAGTAACTTGATTAATGATCTGAAAGAAGGTATTAAACCAGTGCTGATGAAGCTTTCAGAGGATCCAAAGAACAATGAAAGTAATAAATGTTGGAAAAAGATGAGATGTACTGAACAGTCAGTAACTACTGGTGTGTGTTTATTTATAAAGAGTAGGTATTTTTGGCTGCACTGAATGCAGAAAAGACATTCAACCAGGGACATAAACATAGTCTGTACTCTTCCAAGATGGAGGACTCCAAAAGGAATTGGGATTGGAAGACAACCAAGGAAGTGAGTGGTACTTGCATAATTCTTCATCTCTGCAGAGGAGTTACACTGAGATGTATTAGTCTGTGCTCGCCAAGAACAGAGGTAAAATTTCTCCCCTCTGAAGAATCACAGAATGGTTTGGGTTGGAAGGGACCTTACAGATCATCCAGTTCCAATCCCCCCTGCCATGGGCAGGGACAGCTTCCACTAGACCAGCTTGCCCAAAGCCCCATCCAGCCTGGCCTTGAATTCTGCCAGGGATGGGGCATCCAGGCAGCTTCTCCAGGCGACCTGTGCTAATGCTTCGTCACACTCACAAATAAAGAATTTCATCCTAACGTCCAGCATAAACCTGCTCTCCTTCAGTTTGAAGCCATCCCCCTTCTCCTGTCACTACATGCTCTTGTAAATAGTCTTTCTCCATCTTTCCTGTAGGATCCCTTCAGGGACTGGAAGGGTGCAATTAGGTCACCCCAAAGCTTTCCCTTCTCCAGGCTGAACAATCCCAATTCTCTTCAATTCTCTGACCCCTTGCTTCTAGGACAGGTGTTCCATCCCTCTGATCAATTTGGTGTTTCACAGTAGTGAACCAGTTATGGGAAATCTGGGTATTGAACACTAAAAAGGACACCAAAGAAGACTCAAGAAGGGTGAAACAAGGATGACTTGAAGGCTGGAAACACTGCCTGGCACTACAGGACAACAGGAACTCAAGACTCCGGTGTCTGATCTCACTCCACTGGAGCTCAGGCTGGCATTACCTAAATGGGAATGAGGCTTCTGACAGTAGAGGGCTCTTCAGCCCAGCAGAAAACCTGCAGCGACCTCACGATGGAACTGGGAAGGAATGCAGACCTCGTGTGAGAGCAGTAGAGCACACACCTCTGTTTCCCAGGTCTCCCTACTCCAAACCCCATGGGGTATCCCAAAAAGAATTTGGAGAGTGGGCACAGGAATGGGGCAAGGGAGTTCTTGGCCACTTGAGAAGCCAAGTGATGTGATTATACCATTCTCTTGGGACTTCAAAAATCTATGAGTAGGAGAGGGAAACAGGCTGGCACAGAGCTCGACTGAAGGGAAAGGTGGGAAGGGCAAGAAGAGACCTTGTGACTTGACAAGGGCTTCAAAGCAGGTGGGACCACAAAGAGCTGCAGGAAACAGAGCTCTCTCTGGGCACAATGGTTTGTTCGGGAAACAAACATGCACTGCCATGGGGTTGGAGTGTAAAATCCTACAGGCACTGGCTCCAGTGCTGGAGAACAAAAGGGTTTAAAATAGACCTCAATGCTGTGTATAAGTTAAAGTTGACTTGGTTGATTTGCGATATTTTTTTACTTTTCATAACACTCTAAAAAATTGACTTGATTTTATGTTTCAGCCCTGTCTTAAATGTAACTGTTTTTTTTTTTTTTTCCCTCCTGGGAGTTTTCCTTTTTAAACACAACACTTCAAAAACTGTTCCCATGGGGAAACTTCACTTCGGTTAATATTACTTCCACTATCTCCTCACATCTGGATGGCTTTTTAAATCCTGAGGGCACTTAATACAAACTTAGAGTGGGGGAAAAAGGTAATAAAAGGAAGGGGAATAGAACAGACATTACCTGTCTCCAACTGCTGGTGATGTAATGTCCAGAGGTAAGCTGGAATATTAGATCCTAGCCTCACAATATCCATCCCTTACTAGTGAGAGAAAAGGAGAACAAACATCACAAAATAATAAATTCATTACTAAATAAATAAAACCCAGCAACATTGCCAGATTGGATGAGGGTATCACACAGGAGGATGTAGGTGGCCTTGAAGGTGTCAGTAACAGCAAAATGCCTGAAGTTTGTAGCAGAAAATGAAAGGGAAAAGGAGCATAGGACCTTAAATCAAGATTTTAACTATAAACTGGAGCTTCCTTTGTTGCCTTTCCCTGGTCTTTAAATTAAAACCAAAACACGCTTTATGGGGAAAAGGGGTTTTTACCTTGGTATTTATTTAAGGATCCTTGGGTGCAGCACTTGGTCCAGGTGGAATGCCCTGAAATGCACACACTGCCCCCCACACACTGAAATACACACAATTATAGGCCTTGCAAATTAGTATATCTATCAAAGATTCCCCAGTGAGATGATCCAGTGAACCCCTCATTCTGAGGAACCTTCCCCCTGGATGGGCCTATCTTAGTTTACAAAAATATGATTTGGAGAGGATCTTGGTGTCTGGGGCTTCCAGGATGTTTGGTCTTCTGGTTTAATGGTACAGTGGGTCTCAGCTAAGTTACCAGACTTGGAAAGTTACAAGTATGTAGGCTAAAAGCACAAAGAATACATAAAACTGTATAAAGGGGTATAAAAGAGGGGTATAAGAGAAAAGGCAAAAAATCATCCTGGCATCACCTTGATTATAACCATCAGAAAAGAAGAAACACTCTGGATCACCAGAGGAGAAGACACACAATCCAGGAGGCATTTCTAGTAGCTGTAGGTGTGTATTACTGTGCCTGTGCGAGATGCTGATCAGACCTCACCTGTGGAAGAGATCTGTGCTCATTTCTAGCCAAGAAAACCTAATTTGAAGTGCAGGTAAGAGAGCACTTTTGCACTCTAGTTGAAGAGCAAGTAATAGAGTATGGAGAGCTCACAGTGCACGAGGGGGCTGATTTGGTTAGTTAAGCAAAGTGAAGTCTGTACTCGAGGGAAATAAACACCAGGGAGGAAGTACAGCTTCAGCTAGGGCCATGCTGGCACAGGCACAAGAGAATGTAAACTAGCTGTGTACTCATTTAAGCTGGAAATTAAAAAACTTTAACCACTACAGCAGTTGGGTTCTGGGGCAGCCTGCCAAGGGGACTAGTGGGGACAAAAAAATTAACCAGTTTGGGGTTGGCACTTGAGAGGGTTTTGCAAGGGATTACAAGACCATAGTGGTAAGAGATCACACTCAGTCACCATGAACCTCCTTGATTTCACTCCCACCAAAGAGATCATCCATCTTCCCACATCCTGAAACCAGTGCTAAATGCTTTAGAGGCAGATGCAGGCAAAGCCTCCCCAGAAAGATTTTCTCCTGATCTGAAGGGGCGAGGGCTTTATTTGTTCTCGGAACAGGAGGGTGCAGGGCTGCTTTTAACACGTGCACAAGTGCTACAGGAATTCTGAACATTCCTGTTACTATAAAAGGGTCACAGCTCTCGAATCCAGCTGACATTTTGCTGCCTATTGAATTCATCACAACAGGAATATAATTGCACTCTGCACAAAGAATTTTTGCAAATGAACTCCTTTCCTTGGCAATGGAAGAGCCTGCCACCAGCAGAGGAGGCAGACAATAGTCCAGCCCAGTTCCACACTGGACCAAGAGGGATGTTCCTGGAAAGCTGCAGAAGAGGAAAGAAAAACACCCAAAAGATGGGGTGCCTGTGGAACCAGAAGAAAAAACAGGTGGTTTTTATATTTCAGCTAAGCAGTGACTAGTACTGGGAAAAGGGAGGAGGAAAGAAGAGCCCTGCAGGTGGGAACACAGACAGACTCCCATGGAGAGGACAGCAAAAAGGGAAAGGGGTCACAGAAGGAAAATGAGCAGCTATTCCAGGGCATAAAAAGGAGACAGGAAGGATGTCAGAGGTCTGAGAGACACATTTGCAGGAGCTGACATGAAGTGTGACATTCTTCTGACTATCTTGCTCTGCATCAGAATCCTGCAGAGCCAGGGCCTCATCCCAGGAAGGATGGTCCAGCTGTGGCAAGCTGCAGGCAGAGCCCTCAGTGGCTGCTGTCTCAGGGGGTCTTTGTGCAAAGGTACAGCCCCAGGGGCAGCAGAGGGGGACACACATGATCCGTGTCAGCTCTCCCAACAGACCAGACTGTGGGCACCCACCTGGCACAAAGGGCCTTCAGAGGAGCACTGAGCCACTGCCTTGCTGGAGCAGAGGCGAGGCATCCTCACATGGAGCTCTGGGGGACCACACAGCTGCATGATCACCCTGCAGACCAGCAGATGCAATTTGGCTGGCATCACCATGACCTCTGCAGCTTTCCCGTGGGATGCTGCAGCACCACTCCTCAGCTGGCACCGGGAGCTCACAGGCGGATGGAGGTGGGGGGCACATGTCCTGCTGCTGGGCAGGGACAGGGCTGCCAGCCTCCCTGCTCCCCGCAGACAGGCCTGAGGAAACCCACTGTCGAGAGATGTGTCCACAGGCAGCGTCACTGGCGCAAAGGAGGCTTGGTAATGTGTAACAGCACTTGGATGCACACCAGCCCATCCATTCACCAGGAAACAAACTGCCCTCCCAAAGGTCTCCTTCGGAGAACACAGGCAAGGGCAGCCTCAGCAACCCCAGTAAACAAAATGTTGACTCCCTTTGAGCACACAAAGACCATGTCTGACTCCAGAGGTACCTCAGCACAGAGCACTGGAGGATGGGGAGAACCTTAGAGAAGTCCTGCAGGGAATCTGCCCAGCTATGACACTTCTTCCCACTCGCCAGGTAAGGATGGGCACTGTGGCAGAGGCCAAGCTGCTGGCAGCAGGTGCCCAACACTTCCACCACTTTCGAGCAGGGGAGCAGCAAGCTCCCCAAAAGAAATTGTGCCCCACGAATGCAGTAATTACCATCATTAACTCCAATTCCTAATAAGAATCCTGGTTACCTCTTGGGTAACCAGGGGGCAGCTGGAAGTGGCCGGCAAAAGTGTGACATCAGTGATGGAGCAATTCAGGTCCTGTCCTACCTCCTTCCTTTTCTGAACCTACGTGAAAGCCCCGTGTAGGTACCCAAAGAGGGGGTTGCAGTGAGTAACAAGAGCTGTTGGACTTTCTGTGCTGGGGATGGCAGATCTCCTGCTGGGATGGATATTTCTCTGTGCCCTCTCTTCCACAGTCCCCTAAACCTGATTCCTTTGCAGGGCTTAATGTGTCCAGGTATTTCTGTTCTCTACTCAAGGTCTGTTTTCTCAGTCTTTTCTTTGGGAAAAAATGGGTTAAAACATAGAGACATTTAAAAATGAAAACTTATAATAATGCTCAGTACTTACCTCACTCTTGCCATCTTCAAAGTGATTTATAAATGTTAACTAATTAATTAATCTTCACATCTTCTCCAACTGAAATTCAGAGTCACGGCTGAAGTGAGCAGAAAAATAAAAGTGTGGTTTTCAGGTGAAGGGCAAAGGCAAACCTATGCTCCTGCCCTCTGTTTGCCATCCAGCAAGGCAATTTGCAGCAATACTTTCATTCTGCACTGCAACCCTCTCATTTATTTTTCAGTCCTACCAAAGGTCTGAAGTAATTTTATGTGCTACCTCCAGCTTTCCTTTTCTTAATGGAGGTCTTAAAAGGTGGTCCCTTTGAAAAGTAAACAAAATGGAAGACTTTCAGAGCTCTGTTTAATCCCAAACTCTCCTAAAATCCGTAACACAGCCAGCCTTGAGAGGGCCACACAGGCAAATGGGAAGGGGGAGCAAGGCCTGTGTTTGGCTATGCTTGGCAAACGCTGCCACAGGGAGATGAGCTGACCCTGGGAGATGGGGGTGAGCCAGATGTCACCTAACAAAGTCAGGGCAGAAGGACACAGCCGGACCTGTGCCAGCTGTGACTGAGCCGTGAGGATCCGAGTCTGGGGCTCCAGCACAGCCTGGGGCTGGAGTGGAAAGCCTCCCAGACCCATGCTGCTCCACACTCTGGCTGCTGTCACCCATGTGGGGGTTTTGTGCTCCCAAGGCCGGTGGCAGCATGTGGTACAGAGCTCAGGCACTGCTCTGCCCAGCCTTTGCTGCACAGGGCGTCACACGAGCACCATCACATGCAAACAGCCTGGAACTCTCAGTGCTGGCTTCCAGCTCCACTCCTGGGATCTGCAGCCTGGATTTAAACTGTGGATTCAGGGCATTTAAACAGACCCTTTGTGTCTAATAGCTACAGTTTGGTTAAAGATAGCAAAGCCCAACAGACCAGAGAGGAGTTGAGACACTCAGGGCAAAGAGCTGTTACAGCTGCTCTTCCTAAGCAGCAGCAGGTTCTTGTGGGACACAAATATCCTCCTCCTCCATTAGTGGTAACTTCAGCTTTCCCTGGAGGTGACTCTGCTCCAGCCCAGCTCACCCTGGACCTCAGCCAGTGGCTGCTAGGACACGTGCTTTGTCCGGCTGCTCAACTCCATCCCAAGCCCATTCTCCTCAGTCTTTCTCATCACACCCCAACAGCTTTGCAAGCAGCAAATCTTCCAAAGGGTGTGAGGTATCAAGACATCTGGCAGGTACTTGACAGGTATCACCTCCTCGGTTGGCACCTCGGTCCCAGACCAGCCCTTCCCAGGGAGCTGAAGATGTGATACACATGGACGTTCCTGCTTCTCGCAATCGCAAATACGAGTACAGGGCCTCTCCTCACTGACAGACAGATGAAGGTGATGTGACGCAGAGGGAGGAAGGCTCAAGGCGATTTAAACAAAAGCTGGGAGGCTTGTCACAGTCCCTTCCTACAGCTTATGGAGAACAGGATTCATCAGGTAGAGTCCCTATGGGTGTAAATTTGTCAGGTCCCTCTAGATGGGTCAACACAATCCTGGCCCAGCTATCCCCTCACGTGCTCCTGCAGCCACATTTGTGTCTCCCATCGGGACAACTTCATACCAAAACTCTGCTATGTGGCACTTCTGTGGCAGGCAATGACAGCCAAGGTGCCACAGAAGGGGGGAAAGGTGTGGGGCTGACTGAGCTCCTGGGAGAACCAGCCAGTAGGAGCCATCATCCCGGGACAGCTGGCATATCCCTGTCCCTGCAGAGCCAGCTGGTATGCCCAGCCCTGTGACCACACACGGAGGGACAAACAAAGCTGCTTGGAAGTTTCAGGAGTTCACGGGTTCAGGTGACAGGGCTTTCCCACTGACAGTCAGGGCAGTATTACAGCAGCCTGGAATGAGCAAGGCAGTGAAATTGCATTTAACCTGCATTTTGTGGGGTTTGAGATCTGAGACGGCACCTTGCTACAACCAAAACAGGCACAGTCTCACCCCCATCCCCACCCCCTTCACAAGACTTGCTCACACCTACACTGCCTCAACTCCAGCTCTCACCTGTCTGCACAGGGAGCTGACCCAGGAGAAAACCCACCCCAGCCAATGAACCAAACAAGTCCCTATAGAGAGAAAGCTCCTAGCTTTCCGTTCATTGGATTATTTTTTCCGTGGTTTGCTCATACACAGAAACACAGGTTCAGGGAATCAAATTTTAGTCTTGGCACAAGGCGTAGAAGCAAGCGGGGGTGGAAGTCACAGTGTCAATTTACATTTACATCAGCTACACGTCGTGGAGAGGCAGTGTGACACTGACAACTGTCTGACTCGGCTCCAAGCCAGCCTTGAGGAGGCATCCTTTGAAGAATCTGAGCTAGGTTTTTTCCTGGGCATCTCATAGGAGTCATTTTCACTGATTTGGATTTTTTCTTTCCAACCAGACAGCACCACCACCCAAGAACAGCTTGTGCAGCATCCATACTGTGAGAACTCCCAGATGTGGGCATTGACTCCATTACCTTCACCTGTCAGGCAAGTCCCCACATCACTTTCCATTCTCTCCAGGATCACAGGACACACAGTACTGACACGAATAAGGACTTTTTCCTCAGTCTCTGCACCTTCCTCTGAGACTACCTGAAAATCACCTTTAGAAGGGTCTAGAGGCAAATCAACCACACAAGAAACACTTTTAAACAAGATTTATGATTAATTCCTGCTTTATAGACTCACATCCCAACAAATACTGTGCCATTATCCTTTGAAAAAGGAACTGAGTATTTTGAGGATATTCCACCCCAAAATGGGACAGAGGCTCTTAATATCACAGCTTATTTTGATACTTCCAGAATCGGTGTACGAGGCAAAGAGATGCCACCCACAGGAGCACAGCTTTGTATAGATATGTCCATAGATCTATATTTTTATTGTTTTATATATATTTATAATATATTTATATATTTTTTTAAAAGAATCCCTTCAAAAACTACCCTCCCACCTAGCAAAACAAAGATTAAACAATCAAAGACGGTGTCCTGGAGCAAAGTATCCCAGGAGTCTCATAGAGCCAAAATGACTGCTGAGCACCAGCACCCTCTTTCCAAGATTCTGTGATGCCCTGGGGGTGCCAAGGTGACTGTCACACCTTTATGGCTCCTGACATTGACCTGTCAAAAGACAGGGAGAGAGAAAGAGAGAAACACGTGGCCGTGGAGATGGGCGCTCGAGCGGTGAGGCAAACAGCAATGCGTACAACCTGAAGCTCAGAGTGTGAAATGCTGTGATGAAAAGGAGGGAGACACTGCCTGGAACGTCGGTAAAGAAAATAGGAAAGAGAACAAACATGCAGGAGAGTTAGCTGGCAAGATGGATCTCAGAGAAGAGCTCAGAAGCACCACACTTGGGACCCCTGCTACCCCTCCATCCCCCAAATCTCTTCCTCTCACCCTCCCAGTTGTGAAGGGAGATCCGGCTAGTTTGATTTAGACCAAATCTTCGCACTGCCCCGGAGCCTGTGGGCACAGGAAAAAAAAAGAAATAAGAATTCAGAGTGGACACTCAGGCTCATATCTCACTTCCTTCCTAAGTGCACACCGAGAAGTGCACTAATGTTCACACTCACGCTCTGCCTGTCTGCACTGCTCACCCTTTAGCTTTGGAGGTTTTCTTGCTCGCCTGGCGCTGGTTGGTGCCAGGGGCCGGCTCCCTGAGCTCCGTGAGGTGCTGCTCTGGGTCTTGGGATGTGGCTGCTGCAGCAGCTGCTGTTGTCACTTTAATGGTCTTCTTCAGGTTTGCCACCTGCAATAGCAGCAAGGCAAGAACTTTCCCAAAGCCGAGGGTTTTTTGTCTACAAGTTTTTTTAGCTTCACTTTGGGCTTTTTTTAAAAATTTGTTTCTAAAGGAAGCCCTGGAGCTAAGAGCTGCAAGCTCACATCAAGCAAAAGAACCAACAATCTGTCCAGGCCCCTGCACTGCAGAGGAGTATTAAGCTGATTTAGGACTCTCCTTCAGGCACAAGTCCCTGGGGGATCTGGCCTAGGGAAAAGGCAATGCCTCACTTCAGCAAAGACTGTAACCACAGGATACTGGTTCCGGTTGTTGTAAGGCAAGGGGCACTGGCTGCTTCCTGCTGCACCCACTCACCTCGCTCTCTATCTGCTGCTTCAGGGCCAGCTGTTGCTCTTTGTGCTGGTTGGCCCGGCTGACCTGCTCTTCAATGCCCGACAGCACAACCTCGCAGCCCTGGCACCTGGAGAGGAGACCCAGAACTGAACAGGCCAGGGAATTGGCACAGCATAGAGAGAAATGTGAAAGACAGCAGATTTCAACTCCAGAGCCCAAAAACACTGGGAAGTGACAGCTATGCCAGGCAGGAAAAATACAGGGGCAGGAGTCTGACAAAATAACTCAGGGAAACTTGTTATTATCTGGGAGGGGGACAGGTAACAAAGCCATGCTGGGTTAAGACCTACAGATAAACACTCCAGAAGCCTCCTGCCAGCAGCCAGTCCTGTGCAAAGGCTGTTGCATCCCCATCACCCCTCCAACCACAAACAGGGGAATTTGGGAAATTATTCTTCCCAAATTACTTCCGCTGAAGCATGGGAAAGAGGATCGAGTAGGTCACCTCCCAACACCACCCACCCTTAGCAGCACACAGAGGATCCAGAGAAGCCCCTGGCCAGTCCTGCAACCTTTTTTGGGTGTTAGTACTGGGGGCTTCCTCCTCACCACTCCTGCAATGTGCGGGTGATGGTGCTAAGCTCCTCCCTCCGGATGTCCCTCCCAATGCTGTAATCCACCTCCAGGCGCTGGTTCCGTTGATCCAAGCTCCCTCGCAGCACATCTGCATACACAGCCTCAATCACCAGGTCCTCCAGCTGCCGGACATTCTTCAGCTGTAACTGCTCCAGCAGCACTGAGTAGGGGATGCACTGTGGAAACATGACGGTAACTAGCACAAGATAATCCCAGTGGGAGGAGAACTCAGGAAAAACAGGGCCACTACCTTGATCTTGGCAGCCAGAGTGACGACTGACAGGTGCCTCAGTTTGTTCTTCTGGGCCTCTGTCAAGGGAGGGAGGTTTGCTGCTTCAGCTGTTGTCAGGGGAAAGAACGGGGTGTTACAATTTATGCCTCATTTCCCAGTTCTGCCCAGAAGCATCTGTACCACACGCGCCTCTTAAAACGTCTGCACACCAATCCCCCAAGTGGTACTTCGTCTTGCCAAGCCATCCCCATCAATTCTCAGCTCAAAAGACCTTTTCTGAGCAGCCTTTCCTCCCACCACCCTCAACTCACCCTCTCTAGCTGTCCCATGCCTTATTTATGCAGGTCTGCACATCCCAATGGACACCTAAGTCTTTCCCCTGGCCCCTCAAAAACGTCTGTCAGGATGCTCTTTGGCAGGCGGCAAATGGCAGCGTTAATTACAGCCAGGTACCCCACTAGTCTGGGGCCCAAACCACCACCAGGCGTGTGTCAGGCCGGGGGCTCAGCCCTGGCCCCACGGGGGAGGGAGGTCCTCTGCGCCCCGGGTCTCCGGCGCGTTTCCCGCCCCGCGGAATCCCCACCACCGGGCCGGGGGGCTCGGGGCCCCGGCCCCGCGCCCGGCCTCACCCAGGTAGTCCGCGTAGGTGCCGTAGGCGAAGATGG
>VZTN01019905.1:264527-295235 GCA_013400515.1 Erpornis zantholeuca | reverse complement strand
ACTCCTCCTCCTCCTCTTCCTCCTCCTCCTCCTCCTCTCCTTCCTTCGTCCTGGCCATGAGACGCACGGGCAGCAGCAGCTGTGCTCCCCCAGCCCCCTGCTCCGCCGCCCCGGCTGCGCCCCACTCGTCTCCCCGCAAGGTAAGTTCATCCTCTCGGCCCGGGCTTGGGTTACAGAGTGGAGACGGGGCTGATAAGGCGGGGGGGAGGGGGGCTGCATGCCCGTCTCCAAGTCATCTCTCCCCGTCTCCTTCCCTGTGTCCTTTCTCCCCCTTTTTCTTTTCCCTTTCCCCATCTAGGTGTTCTGTCTCCTTCTAGCCGGCTGTCTCCTTCCTCCCCACTCCTTTTCCTCCTCTTGTAGTCGGGAGCAGGGGATGCCTGAGGGGCCGGGAGGGAGGGGGCACAGCCGAGGGATCGCTGCCTCTTGCCCTCCAGCTCCGGGCTCCATCACAGACCTGTTGTGCTGGAGCACTGGAGCCTGCGCTGAGGAAGGCGACTTCAGCCAAATTGGTGCAGCTGGAGAAAGGAAACAGAGGGGTCAATCTCACCTCCTGCCTGGCCAAGGGTGCACCATGCAAGAGAAAGCAATTCAGATGTGGAGACTAAGCACTTGAAGCACTTGGATGCCCGGGAACAGTAGGAAACTGGGAGGCAGAAGATTGTCAGACTCATGACATGTATTGCAGGCAGGCACTAGATGGCAGGGGACCGGCATCCTAGAGTGCTGCTTGGAATGGGGCCACACTCACAGTTCCCAAATGCGGGGAGACTTAAGCTCAGAGGACCATTCATGGGCTTTACACGCCCATTCCCTTGCTATGAAAATGTCCAAATGCAGCATCACCCTTCCAGCCTGCATTCCGCCCCAGCCTAGGATTGCCATACTCAGCCCGTAAGTGCTCACCCTGGTAGCCTGGCACGGGAATTCCCATCGGCAAGTCACTGAACACTGCAGGACCTGCACTGACTCAGGGCAAGCAGTGCCAGCCCCTCCACGATCCTGCTGGATCCTCCTGGGTGCTGCCGCCAACCCTCTCAGCCTCAGACATCAAGTAGAGCAGCCTGATGTGAGCCACTGCATTCCAACTGCCAGCCCCCAGATTCAGCCAGCTCTGGGAGGTGTTGCCCACAGCCCCACGCATGCCCCCAGCCCCACGCATCTGGGGCAACTCTTCCCCCAGATGGGCTTGGCATCTCCACCCGAGGGTACCAGCATTGAGATTCACAGTCCCAGCTGCCAAAACTCCTCTGAGTGCAGCAGAATTGTCTCCCTGGGTCATCTGCTCTGGGATTCCTCCCTTTCCCTGTCCCCACCCAGCCAAATACAGCAGGGCATGTATATAATTCCTTTTCACCAACACTGGGGTTCATGCTTCCTGCTGCCAAAGCAGTAATGACTGCATCTCTGCCTCTTGGACCATGAACTCCGGGGTGTTCATGGCCACTGAGAAAAATACAGGTGTGGTGTGCCCAGGACATCAGGCAGTGTGGGGGGGTCTTGCTGCCAGTGCCTGAACTCGCTCTGCTCAGTGCTTGGAGATAGCTGCTAGGTTCCGTGGTCCTAGATCACTGTCTCGTATCAGTAACTGTCACCATAGCCCTTAATGCTGGTTGGGAGTTTAAAAACTGACAGCTAACCTAGCATTCCTTCTCTGCAAGGGGGGCTGGGTCCTCCTCAGGTTTGTTTTGATTTTCTCATCACTATTTCGAGTGGAATCGTTGCAGTGGGGGAGCTGGGCGAAGCAAGGATTTGCATGAAGCTCTCGGTGCTGCGGGGTTGCTAATGGCGAGCGTTATTTCAGCCAGCAGCAAGTTTCATAATCTTGGCCCAGCTCTTGTGAATGTTCCGTTTTTCAGGGTCATGAGCCTCTTTACCCTTCTTCCATCCCTTCCCCCTCTCCCCAAACTGGTTGGCAATTTCATTGTTCCAGTGGAATATATCCGTCATGTGAGGTCATCGCTGCATAAGGAGAGGTGATTGATTGCTTAGGTCACTGGGGCCTGTCCCATGCTGGGCTTTGAATTCTGGTTTGGAGACCTTGAACTGGACTGTGCTCAAAGGCGAGGTGATGTGGGGTGCAGAGGGGCACGGTGATGCATTCCCGGCAGCTTGAGTCGCCGAGCAAACAGACTGCTGCATTCTGAACTAGCTGGAGCACTCTGAGAGCAGACAGCTTCATTCCTAGAGGCACAGTATCACAGCAGTCAAGCTCTAGATGTTACAAAAATACAGATAGATCATCATCTGCCAGCTGAGCCAGACAGAATCGGGTGCAACTCTTTTCCCATCCCCAGATGGAAGACTCTACCCGCTCCTCACTAACACGGCTTGTGCGCGCTTGGCTTCATCCAACTGCTCTCCAGTCAGAGCTGATCTCAGCTAGGCATTGAGAAAGCTGTGAGATTCTCAGATTTTAAGGCCAGAGGGATCATTTTGATCATTGAGACTGACCTACAGCAGAGCACAGGCCAGAGAATTTCACCGATTTAATTTCCTGCGCCAAGCCCATAACTTCTGATTGAACTGTAGCATCTCTTTTAGGAATACAGCCAGGCAAAGGCTGTAGGGAACACACCACCTGCCTAGGTGAATTGTGCTGGTGTGTGACCCTCTTTATTAATAGTATTGTTCCTCATTTGAATTTGTCAAACTTCAGCATTTTGTAACGGAAGGTTACAGATTGCATTTGATGCGAGGGAGCTACAGCACACGGCTGGCACCTTGGTTGTTTTATTCCTGTGATGCCTTTTTTTATTTGGATAGGATTTATCTATGGCATTAAGGTATACAAGAATCCTGAACATGGAGAAGGAGTTATCTTAAGTGAATCCTAGGGCTTTCCCAGGGCACAGTAGTGTCTGAACTCCAGAGCTCAGGGTGTCAAATTCAGGCTTTGGTCAGAACTCCCTGCTCAGAGCAGGAGTGCAGCAGGCTTTGCTCCTAGCCATTATGTAGGGAGTAAATTCCCAGCCCCCTTTGGTGAACTGCTATATATGCTTTTGGGCATGGCTATGGAGATCTGCTCTCTCGTGTCCCAGTAGCGGCGGGTCCATGCTGTGGGAGACTTACAAAGAGGGAGGAAGCACAGAGGGGTGTGGGGAACAGCAGCAGGATTCATGCTTCCATCCTGCACATGCAATGAGAGCAGCTCCTAACACATTAGCCCCAGTCTGGACTGATGGTGGGGTCCGCATGCAGTAGCAAAGAACGGTGTGATTTTTACTCACAGCTTTCAAGCACCAAGATTCACAAACTGAGCTCAATGAAGTGCCCTGGGGAAATAGCTTTGTCATTCACACTCTGTCGTCTGTGCATCACAGGACCAGAACGTTGAGATGAAGGCTCTGTACCTAGAGTGAAAGTATACAGGTTCCTGTTCAGACTCTGGGAGTAGCCCTGTCCAGTTTTATTGCCATTAGACCTGGGAAACACATATGAAAGCAGGAGCCTTGCCATGAGGTACTGGTGCAGAAATCCAGTTTCTCTGCTCTGGCACACAAAGGCTTCTTGAATGGTATAAGGAGGAATTTATACTCCCAAGTAGTAAGAGCATTGGCATGCCCTCCTCCTTTCTGAATGGTCTAGCAGTTTATTCAGGATCCACACTGGGACCTGCATCCAGAGCCAAACAAAGGGTATATATTACTCTTGCCCTCCAACGCAGCAGGGTCTGTGCCCAGGACACAACCCCCCTGCCAGTGGCTGACCACAGAGTGCCCCAGACATGCTTTGTCTGCTGGTTTGTCAATAATCTACAGGGACATCTATGCTCCATTTCAAACATAAACGCTCCAAGCATGGTGAAATCCAGCCTGTGCTGGCTGGTATTTTCACCTGAAACCTTCCTTTGCTCCCACACCTTCCATGCCATGGGAGACACGTCTGTCCTGCTCCCAGCTCCTCCATAATCAGTGCTGGGTGTGCCAGTGCAGGACACACGCTCAGTCTTTGGCAACAATCTGATTAACAAACCAGAATGTGTTGACAGAGACCGACCGACATTACATCGTTCCCGCACTCTTCTGGAGCCACCTTTGGGGTGGGGGCACCAGCTGGCAGTCACCAGCTCTTCGCTGTAGGCAGCAGAACCCATGCAAAGGAGTGTCTCCAGTCCGAGCCTTGCACCCCATGTCTGGGCTGTCAGCTCCTCAGCATCATGTGTGCATGATGCCGTCAGTGCTGGGGCTCACCCCCCCAGCTTATTCCAGGCATTACCTGCTCCATAGGGCCGAAATTTAGAAAGCCATCCAGGATTCGGCTCTCTCGGGTTTCTTATTCCCAGGTTTTCAATCCTGGAAGTCCATAGTCTCACAATCTCAGTTGGACCTCACCATCTCAGCTGAGAAGAACAGCGACATTTCCATTATGAGACCTCCCAACAAACGAGGAGAGCGCAACCACCCCAGCATTCCTACACCCAGGCACGTTTCTGAGGGCAGAGCCTTAGGCTCTGGGTAGTTGCTCTTAGGAGGAGTGCTAGAGGTTACACATGCACCCCTACTGTAGCACACTTCCCTCTGGGACTGGCACTGAGGTCTACCTGCACCTGGAGAAGATCACCCCTGCTGGGATGGCACCGTCCAGCCCCGCATCTCCTGCTTCCCAATGCAAAACAGCCCCCAGCCCCCAGTGCCTCGAGCTGTGACTCAGAGTGCTGTGCCACAAGCAGAGCAGGCTCTTCATCCCAGGGAACTACTGTCCTGTGGTGAGTGCCAGGCATGGCCCCAGGCACTCCAGGCCTTGAAACCCCTCCTGCAACTTGTGTGCCCTCTAGCCTGGAGATTCACACAAGGAGGTCCTCCATGCTTGGAATTCCGTCCTTTCAAAGTCCAAAATAAATTCTGTCATGGATTTGTGTTGCCAGACATGATCTTCCACGGCATCGTGATCATAATCCAGATGGCCAATATCTCACCAGTATCTGGCTTCAGAAGAAACTTGCTCCATTCTGCTGCCTCTCTGCAGAGCTGCATTTTAATACTGAGTCCCCTCCAAGGCTTAGAGGTTCAGGAGCAAAGTACAAAGAAATGCTGAGAATAGCTGCTCTTTTCTCCTCATCTTCATCTCAGGATCCCTCCAGAGACTGATCTTGCCCCGGAGGGAGGGGCAGGGCACATTAGCCAACAATTCCTTTTTTTTCTGTGAACTTTGTTTAAATATTTAACAGAAGGAAACTAAAAATATCCCCTGTTAATGCAGCAGGAGCTAGACAGCTACTTACTCTTGGGTGCCCTTCTTCCTGGCCCCTCTTCTCAGGTGCACATCACATCAAGCACCAGGCTCTTCCCTCAAAAAGAGGAAGCCTCCCACCCAGGAGGGGCTCCAGTTTTATTTCAGGGCATGGGGTGATGAGGGGCAGATGGCAGTAACCCCTTGGAAGCTGGGAGGTGCAGCACAGCTGGCTCAGGGCCGGAGGGGCAGGGCTGGCCTCCGCATTGACTCCCTCAGCCAAGCACCCTCGTTTCTCCATCCCGGTAGCCACAGGAGGGCATGACCGTGGGTTATCAGCATTCATGCTTTCCCTTTCACGATGAAGGAGCAGGCTGAATATCTCACATGATATTTTTTGTCCTGGGTGTGCGTGCGGTTGTGGAGAGGATCCGGGGTCAGGCACATAAGAGCTCAGCGGGGAAGGGCCGGCACCGTGCTGTGCCCAAGCCAGGGGAAGGGGCAGGCAGCATGAAGGGCAGCAGTGCTGCCACCGGGCTGATGCCAGAGGGTGCTGTGCATCCGGGGCAGAAATCCAGCTAAGGAGGCCTGACCTCACTCCATGGTTTTGCTGCTCAGCCGTGGGAGGTGGGAGAGAAAAGGGAGGAATAGGGGAGAAAGGGAGGGATGGGACAGTGCAGAGGACATTAAGACAAGGAGTGTGGGAAGGTAATTTCATGTTAGCTAAGAGGAAAGTAAATACTAAATATTTGATAGGCATATTTTTTCTCTTAAATTCTTTAGTGAGGCTGGACTTTTCTCGCTGATTCACTCTTTCTCAGTCGTCTTGGTTTATCACTCTCGTGCTTCCCCTCTCGCTTCCTCACTCTGGCACACAATGAAGAGACTCTTTTTTAATAAATGGATTACACGCTCCACACTATAAATAAACACAGGAATTAAGATTCCAACTTGTTCCAGTGATAAGCAAACAAAGATGCCGAATCCCCCTCTCGGCCCTCAGACAGGAGAGTCCCTGGGGAAGCTGCGCATGTGCCTGGGCACGTGTGCTCCAGAGATCGCTCCTTGCTTTTGTGAGCATATGCTAATGCATGTTTTTCTGTGTGGAGTTGGCATCCGGGGGGACACGATGCACCTCCGTGCATGGGGGGCACGGGAGCAGGAGAGGGTGCACGTCTGTGTGCATGGACTCACTCTCCTTATCCTGCCTGCCGGGGCCAGGAGCTCACCTGGCATGGCATACACTGCCTGCAAGGAGAGAGCTGTCACCGCCGTGTGAGGGGACACTGACACCCCTCCCTTTTGGTTCCCAGTGAAGAAGATGAGACAAGATCCTGACTGAGCAAAGACACTTGCATCCGAGATGGAGCCCAGCGCCTGGTAGGTTCACAGCTTCCCACGCTGGCAGGTGAGGCGGGAAGAAAACAGGAGTGTGGGTGGTGGTCTGCTCCCAGATGCTTGGCTTTGCAGCAGGAGGAACATTTGTGATCAGGCTCTCCTCTTCTTCTTCTTCCCCCCACCCTGCGGCAGGATGCCTCAACTCCTCTCCCGCATCCACTCCCTGCAGCTGTGGCATCTCCTCCTTGTCGTCTTGGCCGTCCCTCCTCCCGGCATATGGTCTCTTCGCTCTCGGGGCCCAGCAGCCCCTCGGCCTCTTTGCACCCGCCGGAGCCCCTCGGCCCCGCGCTCCATTTGCATCTGGGAAAGGACCTCGCAGCCAGAGCGGGATTCCCGCTCGGATTCCCGCTCGGATTCCCGCTCTGCCTTGCCCCGCCAGCGTGCCCTGCCCGTGCGAGGAGCAGAGCTGCGGCACGTGGTGCGGCTGAGGCGCCAGGCCGTGGGGGCCCGGCCTGCCACCCCCTCCGGATTCGAGGACGGCATGCCCTCCTCCCAGTACCCCTGGGCCATCGTGTGGGGTCCCACGGTGTCGGATGAGGATGGCGGGGACACAAACTCGGCCAACCCAGGCTTCCCACCATTGGGATACACCTTTGTCTCGCCGCACGGGATGGCGACGGCGCAGCCCAACTCCCACTCGCTCCTGCACAATGCGGGGCTCAACCTGCGCGAGACCCCAGCCACCCTGCGGCCCTTCTTGTTCGGGCCCCGGGGGGAAGGTAAATCTGCTCTTTGCTTCTGTTACCCCCTGTCCCCTGCAGGAGCAGCTCCTTCTGCAAAACTCATCAGGAACCTCCCCTTGCTCTGCTGCTCTCTGGGGACTGGAGGGAATGGCCATCACAAACCCCACTCCTCTGTCTCGTAGGTGTGGACCCCCAGCTGTACGTCACCATCACCATCTCCATAATCATTGTCCTGGTTGCCACTGGAATCATATTCAAGTTCTGGTGAGTGGGGTTTGGACCAATGGAGGCTCTCACTGGGCTGGTGTCTACAGGAGGACTGTGGGCTTGGGACCCATTTGTCCCAGGGGTGCAGATCTGGTGCTGCAGTCCCTTGCAAAGTTTGGCACTCGGCCACGCTGAGCTCTAATGCCGAGTGTAGCAGGGTCCATCCCACAAACCTCTCTGTCATCAAGGGCTGGGGCTTATCTCTTTACTTCACCCCTTGCTCTCTCCAAAGCTGGGACCGTAATCAGAAACGCCGTCGTCACACGGGGCAGCAGAGCAGCGGGAGGCAGCAGGACAGCCAGCAGCCCCTCACAGACCTCTCCCCCACCACCGTCAGCATCCTGGGGCCCTACGGCGACCCCCTGAACCCCAGACCTGAGGTGGAGGAGTCCAGGCAGGGCCAGGAAGGTGCGGAGAAACTGGGTGGCCATGGGAAGAATGCAGCCTTCCAGCTCAACCGGTGAGTGGCCAGTGAGCTGGGGCAGGAGGGGCGGACAGGGGGACTGGCACAATGAAGAAGGGCAAAGGTGATGCTGGCTAGTGGTGGTGGTGGGTTGGGGCAGTGTAAGCGCTAATTAATTTCCAATTCCCTCTTTCCCCCAGAATCCCACTGGTGAACCTGTGAAGCTCCCGGGAGAGGCTGAGCTGGCTCCCCCACTCTCCTGTCACAGCTGGCGAGCGCGGACTCTCACCGCCTCTGCTACCCCAGGAAAAAACAACCTCCTTGTGCCACGGCCCACCACCACCACCACCATCATTATTAACTAACCCCACCAGGATGTGCCTGGGCAAATGGACGAGCTGGGCCTTCTTAGTCTCTCACTGGGGGAAGTTGGAGACCCACCCTGTCCATGCAGGACAGGGTGACGAGAGAGCAGAATGGTGGGAGGGCAGACAGCTGGTGGTGGTGGGAAATCTTGACCTCCCCAGCCCCATTCCTAGCATATGCGCGCAGACACACTTGGATCACCGTGACTCTCTCACCAGTGCATGCCTGACATCGGGGGTAGGCAAGGTGCAAAGGCATACCCCTGTCCCCGTGGGCCCTCACCCTCCGTGTGTCCGTTCCCATGTCGTGTGCTTTGCAGTGAACGTCTGGAGTTCAGTGGCTGCAGGATTGCCTGCCAGGTGACTCGGATGGCGGCAACTTCATCCGTTCCTAAGACCTTGGACCTCCTGAGAGTCCCAAGGGTGGGTGAAGTTTGGGCAGAAGAGGCTGACAGAGCACCTGGGCCCTCTCAACAACCCATTTCCTTGAAGGAAACATTATCTTCCCCCTAGATGGAAGATATTTACATCTTTCCAGTTTCTCTCTGCCTAACACTCCTTTGGGTTTTTTCTCTTCAGCTTGTATCTTTCTTCCTCTCTCCGTCCACAGTTTATTCCCCTCAGTTCCCACCCCCATGCCACTTCTCTTGCCAGTTAAAGTTGGAAAAGATTCCTTTAGCTTTCCAAATGTTTTTATCTGTTGAAAGCCTCCTTGCTGTCCCTCTCCGCCCCTTCAGCCTCCTTCAGCAAGGTTTTTCTGAAAAACATGAGTCTTCGATGATGCTTTCCAGAAAATCCGAGGTGAAGCCCTCTGCTCACCATGTTATTTAGCAAGTGTCCTGTACACAGCTAAAGTGTGGCACGCAGACATAGGTGGGCATGAGGAACTTGAGTTTTGCTGGGCTGAGGAAGAGAATTGCTTTCAGACACTCCTGGCACGGGCAACAAGGCAGCAGACATGACTCTGCGCCTGGGATGACCAAGAGCAGTTTAGAGTACTGCTGGGACGTCTCTCCTGGAGTGCAAGGTGACTGGAAACCCACAAGGCAGTGCTCTCCAAGGGCATGAGAGAGGGGATATCTGGGCTCCCAAGTGAGGCTTCATTCAGTTCCCCAGCTGGTTAGAAGCTGATCATGTCTCTGTCCAAACTGGTTGCCTGTGCATGTCCTTCGGGGCTGTGGTGGTCTGTGGGCTGGCAGCCACACTGTCACTTGTGTGAGCAAGATCCGTGCATCTCCACCTCTTCCTAGGCATGGACCCATGGGTGTCACTTTGAGGAAGCGTGAGTTGGCAAATTTCACATTAATGACAATAATTGCTCTTAGCTTTTAGGGACACTTTCAAATTAATTAAAACCCCACACTGACAGCCACTGAGGTGAAAAAATGCACATTTAGATAAGGTTGCCCTTACAGTGTACAAACAACTTCAGTTGCTGGACTGGAAAATCACCCACAATTTGAAGGACCTAATGCACCATACAAGGGCTCTGACAAAAGTCATCTTTCAGAGAGGGACATGGCCTTTCATTCTTTATATCTGCATTAAAAGCCTGTTCTTTATAGGACAAAGCACAGGGAATTTCATAAGAGGCCTGGTTCTGTCCGTTTACCCAGCTGAACTATTAGGTGTTCTCAGGTCCCATCTGACTCACTGTGAAGGGCATTTAAATGAGTGTAACCCACAATAAGCTTCCCAAAAACAGTAGAGATTTGGAGAAAATGACAGGTCAAATAAAATTACTGGCTTATTAAAAGCACAGAGTGGCTGAAAGATGTAGGTGGAAAAGGACTCTGGAGATCTCTAGTCTAAGCACAGGTTGAGTCTGTGCTTACAGCAGGGGATATTAGTGCTTTAGCATAGATCGATCTGTTACTGAGCCTGTTCTTATTCAGGATCCATGCAGGGCATTGGTGGATATTTAAGCTGCAGATGGACAGGGAAGGAGTAGGTGGAAGTTCCTGCTCGCTGCCCCAGTCATTGCTGCCCCTCTTCCCCCTCTCCCTGGCACACCCCTCCTGGGGAAGGACATCTGCATGCAGCCTGCAGGAGGCTACACTGCTGATTGCTGGCAATTTACAGTACCTTGAACTGGTTGAAGTAATCTTCCAGACCAGATTAATTAGATTGTTCTTTGATCAACAGCATTTGTTGAAACAAGGCCAGAGTTTAGACTCTTCCACTTCAAGGGCTGTCCTTGGACTTTCTCTTTCCACATGCTGCACGGAGAGAAGGTTTGTAAGAAAGTGGCAGGGGACCCCAGGAGGCATAGTGAAAACATTTTCCAACACTTGATGTGGGGAAGCCCTACATTCTTCTGGCCAGGCTTTTGTAAATTTTTGTAAATTTGGCAAACATATCAGATTTTGGTGGTTTGGGGCTTTTTCCTCCCCCTTCTACACGTCTCTGGTTTTGGTAAAAGTGACACCAGGGAATGAAACCCTTCATGAATATTGTGGTAAGGGGAAAGCTGGTGAAGCTGTGTAGAGAAAACTCTTACCACAAGAGAAGCTTGGGTATAATGAACATCTTTTCTAAGAACAATTTTCCTAGCCAAATACCTTTTTATGAGTCATTCAATCTCTCACACAGAACAGGTTATATACAGGGAAACAACTTCATTGTCCTGGCCAAACATTCATTGCTGAGCTTTGTCCCTGGAACAAAACACTCAGAACACATGTGGACACACAAGCTTCTTCCAGTCAATAAATAATCTCACTGGATCTGTTTTCTCCATGACTGGAGCCTTATAAACCATCTTCCCCTACACAGACTGGAGCCAGAGCATTCCTGAGGTCTCTACCTTGGCCCAGGGTAATATTTTGTAGGATGTGCACATGAATGGGTTGACAGCAGTGAGTACCAAGCCAGGGCAGAGGACAGCACCTTCTTAGTCACAGCCCATCAGGTTTCCCTGTCTTGTAGATGAATGGAGGAGAAAGATTTTTTTTTTTTCATTAGAAATTTTACAGAGAAAAAAGTGTGCAGGGAAACCAACTGGAAGTGTTTGCAGTCTTGGGCTAATTCTGCCCAACATTTCTATGTTATTAAAAGGCAACATCCAAGTGGGCTGAGTGAGATGAAGTAACTGTCTCTGCTGAGCTCCTGGAAAGCCATGGCTTTTTTAACAGAAGGGTGGTCTCTCTGTGAGCGCAGTGGAAGGGAGGGAAGTTACTGTTCTGAAGCAGGAACTGGAGTCTCCTTCTCTTTACCTAGGAGACAGGTATGACCACAAGGCCAAATCCTGCTTGGGCTTTCTCATCTGGTTGGTTGCAACTGGTAGGCAGGGAGCAGCCCTCTGGTGTGTGCTTCCACACCTCTCCTCCAGTCCAGTTTCCAAGAGATTCACATCCAGCCAAGCATCCCAAAATTTCAGAGAGGGCTATCTACCTCTTCCTCAATGGCACCCAAGTGCCCTTGCAAATCTGGTCCCTTCATGTCCCACTCCATTTCCCGATGAAGAAAAATGCTTGGAAAGGAGTGGTTAGTTCATTCCCTACAAGTTCTCAAACAGGACCACCTTGAGACTGTTCTGAATTAAATTGTGGTTTTGTTTTTCACTCTGACAAACCACATCTGTGGCACAGCCTTAGAGCTGAGACCTGCAGCACGAAAGTCCTGGGTCAAACTCCAGCTCCCCAGCTGCATCCCTGCTACCGTCCCACTGTAGTGCTGGCCCTACCCTGGCAGGACCATAAAGAGAGGTCCCCTTCCTTCACCAACTGCTGGCTCTTTACTCCTCTTTTCCTGTTGTTTTCCCTCTCCCACTGTCTTCCCTCTTCCCACTCCTGTCCTGTACCATGGTCTCCCTCCAGGTTCTCTCTCCCCTCCTACTGTTTCGCTCTCCCTACTCCTCTCTTGTTCTCCCTTTGCCACTCGGTCTCGTTCTGCCATGGCTTCCATCCTCCCCTCTGGCCTCCCTCCTGCTCCCCTGCTCAGTCTCGCCCTTCCCCCTCCCCTGCCCTTGTGCGCTGTGATATATATTTTTGTAGGATTTCTCTTCTCCTTGTGGTGAAATATTCGAATCTTGTGGGATGTTAGTTTCAACATTTTTAAATAAAACTTTGCAAAATATTGAAAGCAGACCTCTTGCTGCTGTGGAAGGTGCCACACTGGAAAAGTCAGGGTGGGATGAGAGGGACTGCACCCTGGGCATACCCCAGCGGGATGGCGGCTCAGACTCCTGGCATTCCACACTCTCTTCTTGGGAGTAGAGGGGGCAATTTGGCCCCGTGTCCATCTTACCTTGGTCTTTTTGCTGGCTAAAGAGGCCCTTTGACCATCCCCATGCATTTCCATGGGAGGAGGAGCCCTTCTTCACCCACTTCCCCACCCAAAGCTGCTGTCCTGCCTCCGGAGCTGCTGCCTCCTAGCTACGCTCTGGGGCTGCTTGTCACACGCCGCTTGTCACACGCCGGGGGCCAAGGTGTCCGGGAGAGGTGAGAGAAGCCGAGGGGAAGGGAGGGACATGCAGCGCTGCAGGCGCAGAAGCCTCCCTCACTCTGTTCCCCGCGGCTGCCTCCGCAATTTCTATTTACAGCCCTGCTGCCTCCCCTCCTGGCCACAGTGCTGCTGCTGTTGCTGGTTTCCAGGGCTGCTCTGTAATTAAGCATCCTTGTCTCCTGCAACTCCTCCACTCCGCGAGCCCGGCGGCAATCGGGGCTGGGGGCGCACCGGGCTTGATGGCCGCTCCGAAGGGCTGCTTCCCGGCAATGGCTGAAGACTGCTGGGGATGGGGATGGTTCCCAGCCCCTGCTCCCTCTGCCCTGTCGCTGTCTGAGTCCTTTGGGCACTGGAGGTGTCCCTGATCCTCTGCTTTACTGTTGGAGGAAGGAACACGCTTCGCAGTCCAGACCTGACCTCGGACTCCGGGGTTTCTGCTAGGCCCCTCCACATGGCACTCTGTGCCCTGGACAGGATCTCTGTGGGTTGGAAGTGGCCCAGGCCCATCAGAGAGCAGGCACACTCTTGCAGTGTCTGTCCCAGGCTACAGACATGCAAGAGGATGAAGAGCACCTCTTCTGCCCCTGTGCTGAGTGTGGGAGGGTAGAGTCCTTCACCCCTGTTGCTTTAAGTGGAAGATCCTCTCCAGTCAATGGCTTTGGGGCTGGGTAAAGCGGAGAGACTTGACAGAGGTGGCGATAGATTCTCATTGTGCTGAAATTACACTCATGTACTCATTGGTGCAGTGAGATGTTTTGCACAAACCTTGTCTGCTTCCAGCCAGAGCTTCAGCCCTTCCTGCTGACTTCTCTGTCATCAGATGCTTTTTCCTCTGGTGCCCTCTCTGCACAGGCTGGAGCTGCAGGCACTCAGCCAAACATACCCTTTTTCACCAGGACTCATTCCCTGACTCACAGGAGAAGCTCCACAAACTGCCCCTTGTTCTGGCTTCCTGAAACACTGACTCCCCGGTCTAGTACCCTCCCATCACCATCCCTACTACATCACTCCTACCCACCTGCCCAGGCTGACTTCCCACCCTTCCAGTCTGGTCCCAGCCCTGACTCCTTTTCTGGCATCTCCCTTCCTTTCCAGTCTCCAGCCTTGCCTCCTTCCCTAGCATCTCCCCCACATCCTGTTCTCCAGCAGGGACCTAGCACTGGGAGTTGCATTCTGAATGAGGACAGCAGAGATAGAAGGAATGAATGCAATAATTTCAATCAAAGAAGAACATCTAAAACCTGTACAATGACTTCAAGACACATAAAAATCACCCTAATGAGTGGTCAAAAAACAAGCATAAGGTGTTGCTGAGTGCTGTGATTTCCTGGGAAAGAGTAGTTCAGAAAAACATTTTGAAAACATCTCCAAAATCTGTGATTCCCTCCAGCTGAGTGCCTTCTATAACCTGCAATAAATTATCCCATTATGGGGAAAAGAAAATAGGCAACTGTCAGTTGGAAGTGTCTGTATTGCAGGGATGTGGCAGCAACCAACAATGCTTGCTTACCTCCCCTGCTCAAGGACCTTCTCCAGAGTTGTGTCTGGAACTTAGGACTCCATGTGCTCTGGCTCTGCCCTCCTCCCCAGGCCTGTGCTGCTGGATATCATTCCTCTGCATGCCTCCACTGCACACCTTGTGAAAGCTGTCCCAACACTGTGGGCACAAGGGGAGTGGTGGGAAAACACCTGTGGAGCTGTGGGCATCACTGTGCTCCTCAGGGCAGGTGGGGCAGTATGAACAAGCTGTGCTAACTCAAGTGTGAGCCTTCATGCCGGGGTAACGGAGAGCTTCAATCAGAGGTAGCTCTGCACTCTCCTAAAGGGACCTGGCTGTGTGGATGGCCATTTAATTAGGAGAAATGCACAACTTGAAACTGCCATAAAGAGTCGCCCCGAAACAAGCAATCTCTCATTTCAGCATCATGTAAAAGAGTTGAGTAGTTCCCTTGGTTCATTCTTGCTTTGATCCTGAGAGGCAGAATTGAATCTTTATTGAGGGCTGCTGTGTCTCCGAGTGCACATTGCACTCAGTGAATAATAGGCCATTCAGTGACGCATTCTACATTGATCCAAAGCCCAGCTTTCTCTGGGAGTGACCAGAATACAAGCCAAACCATCTCCATCCTCAGATCAATCCTCCCAAGGGATCTGGCAGGGAAGCAAATGCCAGTCTCTGCTCCAGGGCCCTGTTCTGCCTCTCTGTGGCTCCTAGTTAGCACTCCAGTGGCAGGAGAGCAGATGCTCTAGGGCAGCCAGTCGAGTTTGAAGCTCAGACTTTGTCGACAGCTGGACATACCACAAGGGTTCAACAAACAAGCAAGCAAACAAGCCTGGGGTGACTTGTTTTCTATCAGAGGAACATGGTGTGATGCCTACAGCATGCACTGGTCAAATCTGAGTTACAGCCTGGCCTGGCTAGGGAGACTGTTGGTTTCCTTGTTAGTGTGCTTATGAAAGGATGCACCACAATCACAGGCATCATGATTCTCTCAGGTTCCCTCTAAGACTCAGTAAAGTGACACAGACTGCAGAAGCCTTCTGAGCCCTTCCCAAACCAAGGGGCAGCCAGTGGTGAGTGTCCTCTGCTGGTGTAAGGGGAGTCAATCTAGCCAGGTTAGTACAACATGAATGGACACAGTTTTGTCTAAACGAGTTCATTAACCAAAACATGAGAGCAGTGGTTAAACACACCTACAGCAGAGGCTTGTGCCAGTCTTATTATGTTGATTCAGACACATTTGGCAACACCAGGATGAGTTATCTAAGCCTGAAATGGTGTCTTTCCCATGGCTTTTTCTGCTTTGCCAATTTTTTTTTGTGTGACATATTACATGTGAGTGAACATCACACAAATGAGATCTGAGGCTCTGCATAGTGTTGCCCTGCGTTGGCTGGATACACAGCAGGAACCGTAAGAGGTTCCTTTATAATGAGATTTCTCTTATGCCAAGCATCAGGGCCTCTGTGGCAAAACTGAAGACCAAAAAGACTGTCCTGGATAAATGTGGGTTTCTTGTAGCTACTCACATCGACCAGCTTACTTACAGCTCCCTATGCAGTGCAGTAATTCTGAGTGTGAGATATGGGGAAGAGACAGATTTTCCCCTTGTACCTGCAAGTTAGAGGAGGGCTGGGACAAAGAGTGACTAAGTGTAACATTGCCTCTTCCAGGGTTTTGGTGACAGTTCCTTGTTGATACTCAGACAGTCCTGCAGAGAGAAACAAATCGCCTAACTAAAATAGAAGGAGCTGAGGCTGTCAAGCAAAGGTCTAAAGAGAGGTATTGAGGGAGCAGGAACATGAAGGAGGACAGGAAAAGGCAGGGTGAGGAGGGAGTGGGAAGAACCAGAAACTGTGGCTAGGATTAAATGATGGGACTGGAAGGAGAAGTGGGATCAGAGGAAGGGATCAGAATAGAAATTTAGAGCTAGGGCACATTAAAAGCACTGGATAAATGAAGACAAGGTGGGTGAAGCAGGGCTCTGGGAGCTCACGGGGACCAGGGTGCTGCCAACAGTGAAGCCCCAGTTTAGCCTGAGCACTTTCCCAGCTCCCCTGATCCTTTCCAGCTGTTTCAGGATCAGCAGCCGAATCCTCCCCTGCCAGCCTGCCTGCCTCCTGGGGAGGAAAGGGAAGGAAAGCACATGTTCACGGGTCAGCCCTCAGAGCTCAGCCTCACTGCTGCAGTGCTGATCCAACCCATGTATGAGAAATGCAGAACTGTCACAAAATGTAGGTCAGGGGCTGAAAGTCCCTTTTGCAGGTGTGAAGGTCTCAGCCCTCTGATGTTTGCTCCAAAGGATGACACATTCTCACTTAAGTGATGTTGTTCCCTTTTCTTGCTTCCTTATCTATGTTAGTTGTCTGGCTATCATTTTCCAGGAGCTGAGATGGAGCCCACTTCATGTGACCTACAGAGGTACCAAGAACTGAGCCATAGGGACCACGCTCTGAACATGCACAGCACTGAGACCACCAAAAATTAGGCTGTCAGTCTCTTCCCTCAGGCTGCCAGAGCCAGTCTTTTGGCCTCTAGCCTTTACCACTAAAGGGCAAGGAACCCCTGGAGCGGTGTCTGGTGGGGGAGGAGTCCCTCAGACCTGGAAATGAATGCACTGGAAAGCCCAGAAAGAATGATGTGTGAAGAAAGTGCTTAGCAAAGCTGAAGCCAAGGATGCAAATGTGAAGGAAGGAGTGAGTAGTGGTATGAAACAGTGAGCACCATCCTCTGCACCAGAAACGCCTGCTGGAAAAGAAGTGCATGATAACCTGACTCCAAGCATCTATCAGGATGGTGGATGAAGGAAGAAGCTGGTGTTTCACAACTTCTGAGCTGACTTTGCATCCTGGGTGGTTGCTGCCATTTGTTTTCTTCTTTGGTGATAATTGCACGTCGTTTCTCTGCATGGTTCACTGCACAAATGATTTCACATACCCACCCGAGCTGTGCTTTATTGTACTTTGTTTAAATATGCGAAATTGTATGCAACTCCATGTGACGTCTTATGCAAATTGCTTCTTGTGTTACTGTGCATATTTGAAATTAATTTGAGTATGATCACAGCCCTGACTCTGAAGCCATTGTTTAGACTGAGCAGTCACCCAGCTCCCCTGATCCTTCCAGTTATCTCAGGAGCAGCAGCCTGAGCCTCCCCCGCCTGCCTCAGCCTTGATCCAGAGGAAACGTGCACTGGAGGTGACACAGCTTAGATGAAGGTCATGTTCCAGGCCTCTGCTGAGTTTGCCAGTTAGTGCAGCCAGAAACCGAGCATTTAATGGGGAAGCTGGAGGACCAAACTCATGTCCCAGAAGGGTCTGCAGACATGCACTCATGGGGAGCAAATTTTGGCTGCAGAGTCAAGAACTCTGGACAGGGACATGCCATCCAGTGGTTCGACAGCTCACCAAGATATCCAAAGGCATCTAGGCTTAGAAGAAAGCGCTGGTGTTACAATGTTAGGAATTAAAGATGTTTTCTGGAGAAGCTTGTTAACAATCTGCCCTTCCTGGCAGTGGATCTGCAGTTATAAGGCAAATGCTCTACATACAGGTGTCCCATGTTTTTAAAAATATCAGATTCCATTAAAAACATCTACTAAACACACCAGTCATAACACAGGCAGCAATATATTGTCTATACTGATCTCTGAAGACATTCAAGCCATTTCAGCAACATTCTTCATGCTAATTTTCCCTTTTCTCCTCTTCTTGGTTATGAGTCAGCAGCTAGGCTTGAAACCCCTAACCTTCATCACTAAGGAAAGATGTAGACATCATTCTGGCAAGACCTTAATCATCTGTTAAAGAACAGAAAAGAGACAGTCAACCACTGAGTTTGCTGTAATTCCTGTTTTATCCTCGGCCCATATAATCCACTGTAATCTGTCAGTGAAGTGTTTTGTGCCAGGATTTCTGTGTTGGGCAGTTGAGTACAGGTGGGTGCCAGGAGGCAGGGGTGGCTGGAGCTGTGAGCCACATCCTAGGGCTGCTGGTGTGCAGGCCTGCTGGTGACCAGGGCTGGTGGCAGAAAGGAGCGAGGCAGGCGATGCTCCAAGGCAGATACAGCTGCTTCACTGTAGCACCCAGCCTGCAGCTGCCCTGGGAGAGCTGCTGTCATCTTTCCCCTTGACAGATGCTCCTGGGGCATCCCCTTCTCTTGTTGCCTTTTGCCATCCTGTGCCAAGCTGGTCTCATTCAACTGGTTGCACACTCTGGGAAAGAGGTGATGGATGGACCCTGGCCACTAACCAGTACCCTGGCTGGGCACTAAGCCAGTGGGGGAGCTGACCTCAAAGCCCCTGAGTTCCCAGCTCACTCTCCCCTGGGCTGTAGTGTGGAGGAGCCCTCTTCTGCTCATCAGAAATGCCCTCAGATCTGCAAGACACCCAGCCATCACCCAGAGCAATTGATCTTGGGCCTGCCTGTCACATACTGTCCCCTCCAATTTCCGTGCTTAGCTCACTGCACGCTGGAGGCAGGAGGATGCACATCCTGCATTCCCTGGGTAATTACAGCCCTATAGCACTCTGCAGCATCCCCAGGACACCACCCCACTGCCCCATTCCAGGCGGCCTCCAGGCACCCATCTTGGCTTGAGCTGCTTTAAGGGCCAAGTCGTTATGAAAATGTCCTGCAATTGCATAAGAAGAGAGGACTGACAGAGATACTCAGGCCTGCAGCAGGTAGCCTCATTTCTCATTGCATCCTCTTTCCCAGAGACTTCCAGTCCCAAAACAAGTTGTCTCCTGGCCTCACTGCTGCTGTTGAAAGGCTGTTCCAGATCCTTGCACTGGCAGGTAGGAAGATTCTTCTAATTTCCATCCTCAGTGTACCCATGGCCCAGCCTGTGATAACTCATTCTTGTGCCAGCATTGTCCTCAGGCTTAAATTCAATGTCAAAACCCTTTGTTAACACAGAGTTAATGTTGCTTGGTGATAGCTCATTCATTCCCAGAACATTATGTTCATCAAAAGGCAAACTTGTGGAAAAACAGGGCATTTAGAGTTAAAGTACATGCCCAGGCAACGTTCCTTGTGCTCCTTCTGAGCTGGCAGCTGCCAGAGGGACTGTCAGCTCTCTGTCTGCATTCACTGCATCAAGTATAAAGTGTTCTGTGATGATCAGTGGGAGCGTTACCTGGGGCCGGAGGGGGTGAGCAAGGAGAGGAGAGCCAGTCCCTTGGGGGCAGGCAAGTGGGGTTCTGGCTGCCGTCTCTGGGATGAAAGGCAAAGTGTTTCTGCCCATGGGATACCCAGGTTCTTTCAGTGCACCACTTGCAAGGACAGAAGGAGATTACATGTGATTAGGACATCCTGGAGTAAAGATTTCACCAGGCACTCCATTCTGCAACAACACCGAAGGCAACAACTTTCTGGCAAGCATCAGCTCATAAAAATGCAGCCATGTGGCATCAGTGCTTTGGGAAGAGCACGCCAGTGCTCACTGGGAGAGCAGGTCCTGACCCACTGCACTGCAGAGCCACTGGGGTGGGGGAAAGCAGGTTTAGCTAGCCCGGCAGGCTTGGCACAGCCACAGCTGGGGAAGATTCCTGCAATTTTTGGCAGCATGAGGCTGTTTGCCCTTTTGTACAGTTGCAGTCATGCTGTTTCTACCACAGAGGCTTCTGTGTCTAAGGTGAAGGATGCTAGGAGGCTGCCATGAGCTTCAGCCCCATCCCTGGCTCCATATTAAAGGAATTCAGATCAGGATTGCCAGCATGGCTACAGAGATGTACAGTGCACAAGAGCCAGAGCTGAAAATTTTTGAAATTTTAGTACATGGTGATTGCAGAAGCTTCAAGCACAGAAGCAAAGAATGGCCAGTGGGACTCCTTCTCTCAACCACTGCCCTGTTACCCATCTCACCTTTCTCACTGCTTTAAAACATTAATGCTTTAGAAACTGCTAATGTTTAAAACAAATTTTCCTACAGTGTTTGCTGCTGGGTACATATTTTCTAATGAGTGACTTACAGGAAGTTCAATATGAAGAGCAGCCACAAATCCTGCCTTAGGCTGCTCAGCATCCTTCCGTCCAGCTAGGCTTTGTGCTGGGCTCCCAATCTCCAGAAGTTTTGGGGGAGCAAGTAGCATTTCTCAAATTTATTCTCTACTGTCTGTAGTTTTACATGTGGAATGTAAAAGGGCAGCTGGCCATACTTGCCATAGCAAGGATGTGTAGATGATGGGAGCTGAGCTGGGGGCTGTCAGCTGGCAGGCCTGGAGGGCTCCACTCCAGAAAAAGGAGAGAGGCAATGAGCAAGGAGTGATTTCTCAGGTGGCAGCTGCTCCTCAGACAGAGCCAAGGCTTCTGCGACAGATGCTCACTCTGCCTGCAAGGCTGGAGGAAACGAAGCCCCAGGTGACTGTGGTGCTGAGGGAATTCCTGGAAAACACAAGCATCCTCTCTAAAATGAGGCCCGGCAATGATGCAAAAGATTTTCTAGGAACTCTTGAGTATCTAGGTGAGACTGAGAACTGCCCTGAGGATGTACAGATCGTTATGCCAGCCTGTCTGGGAGGAGGAGCTCAGCCAGATGAGTGGGAAGGAAGCACTGGAACCTGCAGAGTGCTACTTGCTCCATCTCTGCACTCACCTGCCCTGATCCAAAGACTTCCTGCTTCCAGTGAGGCACTGGGCATCAAACACCTGCCCTTGGGTCCCACACTCCTCCAGGCAGAATGCCTGGCCACATCTGGATTCCCTAAAGCCGTATGTAGAGAAGCTTCCACCTGGAGAATCAGTAAATAATCCAGGAGCTTTTGGGTCTCGTAAGAGGGCCCAGGAACAAACTCGCAACTCTTGTGCACTCAGCTTGAATAGTGGAAAACTACCCAGATAGCAGACAGCACTGTGGAGTGTGAGAAACATAAAGATGGAGAGTGCAAAATGAGAAAAGAACAGTGCTCTGTCAAACAGACAGAACATGCTTATGGACACAGGCAGTTGGATCTGCTCGCCTCTGAAACAGAAAGAATACATCAAATCCTGATGGGATGCACCCACAAGTGCTGAATGAGCTGGCAGAAGTCATTGCAAGGCCACTCTCAATAACTCTTGATTGGTCATAGCATTTGGGAGAAGTACCAGAAGGCCTGGGGAAAGCAAACATCCCTCCTGTCTTCAAGAAGGGCAGGAAGTAGGATCCAGGGTCAGTCAGCTTCACCTTGATCCCTGAGAAGGTGATGGAACAGGTAATCCTGGAAATCATTCCCAGGCCCATGGGTGACAAGAAAATCATCAGGAATAGTCAGCATGGATTCACCCAGGGGAAGTCATGCTTGACCAGCTTGATACCCTCCTATAAGGGTACCTTCAGTCTTCAGTAGGGCGTTTGACACTCTCTCCCACAAGATCCTCACAGACAAGTTGCTGATGTATGGGCTGGGTGAGCAAACAGTGAGGTGGATGAAACCTGGCTGAATGGCCAGGCACAGAGGGTGCTGAGCAGTGGCACAAAGTCTAGTGGGAGGCCAGGACCTGGCATTGGCTCCTGGTTGATGGAGGCCCCTGGGTGATTCCCCAGGGGCAGGCTGGACCGGATCACCTCCAGAGCTCCCTTCCAACCTCAGCCACTCTGCGATTCTGTGAAACCACTTATTGGGAATGGTCTCTGAAGAGTGCCACCCCAAGCTGCACCTGGACTTTGTCTCAGGCAGCAAGAGCTGAATATGGCTAAAGCTGCAGCAGCAGTGTGACAGAACAGGGGACTGCAGGTCCCCAGTCTGCCCTGTATGTGAGGGCTGAATACTCTGGCACAAACTCAGTCATGGCTTCAGGAAATGGCAGGCTGAGCCTCTAACAAGGACAGGGTGACCTCCCCGCCTCACAAAGAGGTGGAATGAGGGAAGGATGGAGCTGGGAGAAAAGGACATGATGGACAGGGAAACAGTCTGCAACTTGCTCTCTTCTCATCAGGAACTGTTCCCTCCTGCCATATGGCTATGTGCCTTGCCTGCTGGGGAAAAAGGAGTGTCCAGGTATGTGATATGGGGGAGAAACAGTGGCAAGCTTGCAAGATGTGCTGTGACTAGCTAACACTACTGCTGCTGAGCTTAGCTCTTTGGGAATGACAGCACAAAGAGGATGATGAAGTAACCCTGGGAGATAAGCTGTCCGCAGTACAGTGAGAGGAAGCAAGGCAGCTGGTGAGTTCTCCCTGCTGATGTTGTAAACACATCGAAAAAGTTACTTCCCTTAACATGATGTTTACCTGAAACTTGGGAGCCTTGCCCAGAGGGATCTTCTCCAGATGCTGTGAAAACTCTGGGATACAATAAAGGCGCAAGCACTGCTGAAACCTGAAAAGCCACCCAGAGTGTTGCAGCCCAAGCCTGTTAACTCTGAAAACCTCTCAGCATGTTTTGGTCCATAATGAATTCCAGAAGGGTTCACGGTGCACAGACTTGATGCATCTCTGATGTTGCAGACTGTTAAAACCCTTGCAGCAGACTGTCCTTCCACACGTTGCGGTGCTTACCCAAGGGGCTCCTGACAGACTCTGTTATCCCTAAAACCCAAACAGCAGACTACTTGTCCAGCACTGCATTTTATCCTGGCTTGATCTGCCTCCTGCCCCTTTGGCTGGCTACAGCCCCAAGCCCCTCTCCCCCAGCCTCTTTCTCATCCCTGTCAGGCAGCAGCTGTATGAATTAGCTTCCCCTCCAATGTGCACTTCAAACCTGAAAAAAACCCTCCAGTTCATCAGGAAGATCACATTAAGCCCATCTAACCTCGCTGTCTGACAGGGTAACTGCACTAGCAGACTGGGAGGGTGTAGTAGATGTGATGCATCTTGACTTCAAAGCTTTTGATAGAGTGAAAGGCACGAAGAGTGGAAAAAAACCGCAGTTGGAATTGCCAAAAGATGCACACAATTGCCAAAAAGTATATACTGCTGGTCTGGGGAGATTGCACTGTCAGGGTGGAAAGGCACTTTTCAACGGGGCTGTGGAAATCGGTAGATTCATTTTCATCACTGAAAGCTTAAGCTGTGGGGTAGGAAAAGCTTTTTAACTACCAAGCAATAAAATGCTGGACTAGATTGGCCAGGGAGCCTTGTCACTGTAGGCTGTTGAGAACAGGTTCAACAAATATCTGTCAGGAATGAGTTGTGCTTACTTAATCTCGTCGTCGGGTCAGGAGGCTGAATTACATGATTGCCCGAGGTCTCGTCCCAATTTCATTTCCCCCAATTAAATTAAATAAACCTCAGAAATCATTGTCAGAAGCAAGCTGCAGCAAGCTGTACTTACTGCATCTCCCCTGCCCCCAGTCAAGTGTTAGATCAGCACTAATCCCATCCAGGTGTAAACCAGGTTCAAGACCTACCACTCTTTCCCCAACACTGTAAATCAGCACGATGAAACCCTTTCAGCTCTGCTGCACAGGCATGTGGTACCTTTAGTTCAGACCAGCTTTTGTGTATTTCTCCAAAGAACTGAGCCTTTTCTGAGATGCTGGGTTTTAGATTTCTGTTCTGAGAGAGCTTATGGCAGCAGGAATTGTGTGGGAGAAACACCAAGTAGTCACCTGCATAAAGAGCACAAGATTTTGGACTGATCTCTTACCCTTGAAGGAGAAACTCTTTGGGGGATGGAGCAGAAAAATGTGGGCTTATGGGCCTGTGTTCAGCACATCTTTTCTTATAATGCTGTGCTTGTCGTGCTAACCTGCTCTGCCTGCCAAGGAAGCACAGCAAATTGCAGGGAGAGGTAAATCTGTGCAGCCTTAAAAAGAGCCAAACTCAGAAGAGAAAGGGACTGCCCAACTAAATCATGGCTGAGCTCCTTGCCTTCTATAATGGGTCATTTCACTGCGCACATCCCTGTGTATAAAATGGATTTTTAGAGAGAAGTTCATCCATTCCAGCCTTTAGCTAAGCTAAGGAGGGCTCCATGTCCTTCCAACGCTCACATGGAGAGCAGGGGTAGGCACAGAGACAGACTCTGTTATTCCAGCTCCCCCACACTGCTGCCAGCCCCGAGCCCACTGCTGAATATGAGTGACAAATTGTATACAGCATCCTAAATAAGATTAACGTAATGATCTCTTTAAGGCTGTTGTCTTTGTGATCACGTCACATTGGGGCTTCATAATCATCTTGTGAATGATGAATGCACCCAGATCTGTCTCTTCTTCTGTCATTTCTAACCAGAGAATCTCTGTGTGTAAAAGACATTCCTGTTAGCAGGAGCAAAGAACAGGACCTCGCACTTCTCTGCTTCAGACTGTGAGTAATTCTCCTAAATGCATTTAATCAGCAAACTTCCTTTTCATGCTGCTTTTTGCTGAGGTAGAGCCATTACTGCAAGCAGAATTATTCCCAAGGCCAGTGACATTCCTCCATGGTGGCAGTTCCCTTTTGACTCCACACATCATCTGCCTCTCCCCAGCATTTTACCCACCTAAAATTCTCCGACTAATTCCTCTCACTTCAGCTTATCTAGCTGCCTTCCAGCCCTTACTGCATCAAATGCCCTACTGAAATCCAACTAGATTAGATTTACCAATTTCTTTTTTCACCCAGGTAAGGGAAACGAGGTAAAGAAAAGGATCAACTTAAGGGCACACAGTGCTTTTGTTGATAAACCCATTTTGTATTTGATTCCATTTTCCACTTACTGCTGTAGCTTTAATTTTGTTTTCCTTCTGTAATTTGTTCTTAACCTTATACTCTGTTGAGACTAGACTAATGGGTTTGCAGCTGCCCAGAGTACTTTGTTTTCTCTCTTCCTGAAATATAGCTCCTTTTTTCCAGCTCTGACATGCTTTCTCTGAAGTTGATAGATATGCTGCAAATCTTTGCTCCCAAAACTGCTGCTTCCTCAGACGGTTTTGAAAAAATACCCCACAAATACCAAGGTAAGGTGGTGAGCTCCAGTCTTGATGTTATAGAGGTTCTTGAGGTTTGCTTTTGCCTTAATACATCAAGTTACTGTTCTCCACCCTTTCTTCTATCCTCTTCTCCCACCCTTTTCAGCATCATCCTTCTTACTGAGAAATGATACGAGGCAGCTGTAAAGACCCAGAAGTGTTTTAGCAGCTCTGTGGTGAGCACCGAAGGTGGTGTGAGGAGTGCATCAGTTGAGCACCCAGCCCTCTGCACTCCTGGAGAGCCAAAAGCCACAGTTTAGGCTGTCAGAGAGGCACATTTCTCAAAAAGAGGGGGCCTGAGAAGTGACTGTTTAACTTCTGAAAGGGAACGGAGATCCACTGAAACTCGTCACAGATTCTCTGACTGCATAGAAACATGCAGACACCTAAGCAAAGAATTTAAAAGAGCTATTAAAGTCTCTCTGCTTCTGAAGGGGTGAAGTTTGTTGTGTGTAGGAAGAAAACTCTTATATGCTGCAATATAGTTTTAAATGACATTTCAGTGATTGCTGCTGTTCAGAAAAACATGGGTGTCACAACTTAAGGAGTCACCCCCAAACCAACCAGGTCCTGCTGTTAGGAGATTCATCGGTAGTATAAAATGGGACAAGTAGCGCTACAGAGGGTGGCGAGCCAGCTGGAGAAGAGACATTCGTGCAGAAATGCTTTACAGATGCTAATGCTGCTGTCAGCACAGATGCATTTCCACGGGGCCAAGCAAGCATACTGCCCTTCTGGCTTCCAGTGTTGTGAAGACACTGAACATTGGCTCATGGCAGATCAGCAGCACAAAAACACTGACCCACAAGAAAAATCAGGTGGGAAGGGATCTCTAGAAGTCTCTAGCCAATTCTCTGCTTACAGTGGGGTAACTCCAAAGCTCGAGCAGCTTGCTCAGGGCCTTGCTCATGCAACTTCTGCACATCTCCAAGGATGGATTTATCCCAGTCTTTTTAGGGACCTGTTCCCCTGCTGAACTGCTCTCAAGATGAAGAAATTTTTTAATATGTGTTTAGAATTTCTTTGTTTCAACATTTGTCCATTGTTTCTTGACCTTTCACTATGCTGCCTTTACAGAGTCTGGCCTCCTCTCCTCTCCAGCTTTCCTTTAGGTAGGAGCAGACAGCAGCTAGACACCCCTTTGGTCTTCTCTGTTTAACAAACCCAGCTCCCCCAGCCTTCTCCTTGTGTTGTGTGCTCTAGCCCTCCACCGTGGGGGCTTTTTGCTGGCCATGCTGCAGTTTGTCAACATCCATCTTGTACTGAGGAGCCAGTCCTGAGTGTAATCTTCCAGCCTCACACTGCTCAGGTGGATGGGAATAATAATTTCCCTTGATCTGCTGATGACAACCTTTGCTAATGCAGCTGAGGCTTCAGGGAACCTGCATTGCTTGAAAGGCTCATGGCTGAATCGTGTTTAAAATGCTTCTTGATACTTTGTGGGGATCTAATACAGTACAGGGTTATTGCCACAGAGAACTTATTGCCCCACTGGAGCAGGCTTTGCCTGTGGACGTGTGGTGTGCTTTGGCTGTGCCCACTCAAGACAGAACCCCTCAGGCACTTCTGATGTGACTTTGATTTTCACCGTGTGCTGAAGGTCCTCAGCCACTCTTGCTGTCGTGACACATCCAGTGAGTGATACTTTTTCCTCCTTCGAAATCATGGGATTTGTATTCATGGCACATTGGCCAGAAGTAACTAACTGCCCTTGCTACACTACAGTGGCCAAATGAACTCAGCCTGGTGCCTAGGCTGATCCAATCACAGGTTGTCACATTCCTGCCCAACAGGGACCTACCTCCAAGTTCCCAGTTCCAGAGAAACCGACTTCTTTCAGTAAAAAAGGATTGGATTGTTGCTGCATATGCTTCAAATTCCAAAGTGTATCCCAGGTGTGTGATTTCTGCTCCTTGCCCTTAAGAGAGCAAGATGCGACTATAATGAAATGATTCAGGCAACCAAGCATGTGCTGGATAACACACATCTATAACTCTCCATTACTGTGTATTTCTAAAAGCTTAAACAACAATAAGCAGAAAAGTTACCAAGCAGGGGAAAATGCAATTTATTTCCATGAAGCAGAAAAAAAACCACACACACACAAAAAAAATCCCAACCAAGAATGACGTGCTGAAATGCTCTCTGCTGTGTGCTGCCAGGGGATTTAATCAGCCGATTGCCAAAGAGATGTCAGTTCCCTGAAAAGAGTGAGGACAACACGCCTTGCTGAGAAATGTACTCACAAGATTAAAATACCAGCTGCAGGATAAACCCAATATTGTCCTACAAACATCTAAAAATTTGGGTGAGAATGAACAGCAGCCATCCTTAAAATGTGTGTCACTACATCATCACACCTTCCAAGTCTATCTGTCCATCTCTGCCTACTGGTCAGTAACCCCAGCGAATTTGGGTACCACTTGAGCCAGCTTAATGAACACATCAGGCCAGGCTTACCAGCCCTAGAAGCCAGCCAAGCAGGATCCTATGACACAAAATACCACCTATATTATTGGGACAGCCATCGTGAGCAGGGCAGTACACACACAGACAGCAAACAAAAGGTGTTCAAGCACAGAGAGTACAGTGGCACCATAGAAGGATTGTCTGTAATCATAACTGAAGGTCCAGGGGTGGGTGCCTTGTGTTGGGGTGGTAAAGAAAAAGAGAAATGGAGAAATCAGGAGAGCAGATAAAGAAGGAAAGCACTGAGGTGGGAACGTGACAGTCAGATGTGATTGTGGAGGAGGCAACAAGGATGGGAGATGGAACAGGCAGCCAGCGTGGAGGTGTGTGTTTGCCACCCTCCTGGGCCAAAGCTGCATAGAGGAGCTTGTTACAAAGGTTGTGAGAGAGCAACTGTCGTGGCAACCGGCTGGCTTTTCTCCACACATTTTCTTTTCTGAGCTTGTCAGGAGCTGGTGCCCTCAGCAGGAGGTGGGAACCCGGCTGTGTTATTCACATGATTCTGCTCCCAGGAGGGAGGCCCCACTAACCTCCACTTACCACCTGCTCCAGGGCTCGGTTACCGCCTGCAGTCACTTTGCACTGCTGGTGGCTTATTTTCTTGCTTCAGAGTTGTAAACCTCTCTGTCATCCCCTTCCCAGCTCCCAGCCTGGGTTGGGAGTGCCCATGGGTGAAGCCCATGGCTGGTGCAGCATGGCCATCCCTACTCACACAGCTCCGAGCCCTGAGAAGGCACACTCTGAGCAAGCTGGATAGATGGAGGCTGTACCAAAGCTGGCCTTTCTAAAGGAAGGAGCTGGTCTGGAGACTGGGCTGGGCTTGGGGGTCTCCACTACACATACCACGTTACTTGCTGTGGGGTCAGCATGAGCACAGCGTAAGGAGAGCACCTCTTCACCTCACACTGCTCCTCCTGCCCCAGCACCAGCGGTTTTACACAGGTTTTTATTCACCACACTCCTTAGCTGAGCCCACTGGTCAGCATTATGAAATCCTAGAAGCCCTAACACACATGTGGGAGATGGGCATGTGTCACCAGGGAGAAACCAGCAACCAGGATGCTCTTCCCTGGTGCAGAGAGGAGCAAGGGCAGGCAGGATAAGTAAAGGGAGGCAACAGAAAGCTGGAAAAGAAGGTAAAGAGATCAGCTGTACTCTCCAGAGACACACACCCGTGTTTCTCTGACTTTGCCTCCTCCGAAGGAAAGGAGATAAGACAAATCAAGTGTCTGTGGCAGATGTTAGTCACGCTGCCTCACGTGCTGCTGAAGGGTGCTCGGCAGTGCAGGGTGGGAGGGGGAGCAGAAAGCTCCAGGCACCCTAAGGAAAATTAACCACTTTGTCCCAATCCTCAAGTGACAATTTCCCTTGCCAGGTATAGGGCATTATGACAAGTACTCCCAGTTATCAAGTCCAGGCCAGCCCTCTTCTTCGAGGAGACTCAGTCCTGTTCCTTCCTAGGCAGCAAGGAGGCTATAAAGGACTCTGGCAAAGAAGAGAAGTAAAAGAGATGTCAGTGCCAGGTTGGAGCTCCTCTTCCAACGCATAAGACTGAATACATTTGCTGCGTTGCAGAATGAGGAAAGAAATGTCACCTTCAGAGGTGATCTGACAATCACAAAAATAAATTACATAGAGGAGAGAAAAAAAAAGACAACAAGATGAGCATTTGTGAATATTCATGAGCAAGTCAAAACCCCCAAATTAACAAGGAAATTAATTTCCAAACTGATTAGGCTGCCAACTCCTTTTATTTAAATAAATCAACAATTGCCTTCATGCGACTCTTGCTGAAGAACGCAGAGCTGATCCCGACTCCTCCCAGGAGGAAGTTTTGTGCCGCCTGGGATGACCAATACTCCAGCAGGTTCAGGGGACAGGCTGTGGCTGCAGCCGCCTGCCTCTCAGCCGCCGGGAGATTTTCCTCTGCCCACTGCTCCGGATGTTGCGGTTTCACGATCGCCCGAGCCAATCTAACCGCTGGCTGCCGTACTTGTGCTCTCCCCGGTCCCACCCTCTTACTCATGCTGGCTCTGGAAAGCTGTTCCAGCATGCCAAGCTGGCAGAGAACTCACGCAACAATTAAAAAAGGAGTTTTCTCTCAAGTCAGAGCACTGAAACAGCTCAGGCAAGCGCCCGGTGCACAACACCACAGGTGAGGAAGGTAACCTAACCTGACCTGGGAGGTGGGCCCAGCGCCAAAGTTAACCCTGCTAGGAGTAGCGGAACGAAGCGTATCTTATCCGAAAGTCCCTTTCCACCTCAAATGTCTAAGACAGAGCGGAGCAGCAACAGCCAGCGCGGCTCGGTGATTCTGTGGGGTGTCTGCAGTTTGGTGTGGGGGTGAGCAGCCAGCCCGGCTTAGCGATCTGGTGGAGCGGCTCCGGGATGTTTCCTGCAGGAACAGCCGCCTGCCTTCTCCCGCGCTGTGCCCGAGGGAGTGACTGCCTGCTGCTTCTCCCGCTGCACGGCAACGCGCCCGGCAGCGCACGGGAGGCAGCGGGAGACTGCCGGACACAACTCGGGTGGGCTCGGTCTGTGAAACTGAATGCTCAGTGCTGGAGAACGAGGGTGTTGCAGCCCCGTGTGGGGTCAAGTTGTGAACGGCTACAAATCCAAAACCGATTGGTATTTGGGAGAGGTTACGTGGAGCCTCCGGCTGCCCACTGCGAGAAGAGGGTTGCCCTGTTCCACTCCACGCCTGCCCTCCTGTTCCCGACAGGGCATGAGATGGTCCAGTTTGCCCATCTGGCACAAAACCAGCTTGCGGGCAGTCCCTTCTGTTGGGTTAGCAGGACAAACATGTTTAACAGCGTGCCAGGAAACGCTCGAGCCGGCGCAGGCTGGGACCGTCCCAGGCGCTAGCAGCCAAACTTTGGGACAACCCCTCTGGGCCATGCTGGCGGGCTGGGACGGTCCCAAGCGCTGGCAGGGACAGCCTTCGGGACACCTCCCCTGGATCAGCCCCCTCGGCGCTAACCCAGAGGCGCTGGCAGAGACCGAATTATTATTCACGGTCGGTCATGAATATTCATGAGGGTGGCCGCCTCTCCCCCCCCGCCCGCTCCCGTCACGTGACGCCGCGAGGCCGGAAGCGGCCCTGCCGGCCGGGCTCGGGAAGGCCGCGCGC